>JXCR01147282.1:120373-158072 GCA_002079205.1 Phalaenopsis hybrid cultivar
GTGATGAAAAATATTTTCAGAACTTGAATTTTATTTATTCTCAAATGAGCCACAAGAGAATTTGATTTGAAAAGAAAAATTGATTATGTATATGAAGTCATATTAGGGAATTAAAATTTGATTTTATAAATGAGTAAGAAAATTTAGTTCAAATTTTGAGTAGTGAAGAAAAACTTTAAGTTAAAAGTTTTTAGTGTAGAAAATAATTAATATAAGTAACTACTTTTAGTAAGAAAAAAATGTATTTTTGAAAAATTTTAGAAATTTAGACTTATTTTTAATACTTAAATTTCTTCTATTAAAAATAATTTTCAAAACTATTATTATATTTTTAAGTATAAGATTTATATCAAGACTTTGCTTTAGGAAAAGAGAAGTGGAATTCAAAATTAATAAAGGTCTATCCAGATATAGTAATCCTTGTCTAGAAAAAGAAGAAAAAGAAAAAAAGAAAATAAAAAAGAAGAACAAGAAAAAGAGTAAAAGAAAAAGAAAAAGAGGAGAAGCTTGAGGATTAGTGCCTAATCAAAATTTTATTCTACATTTGATCTTTTAAAGTATAAGACTTGTTAAATTCTTAAGCTTTAGAATATAATACATTAAGTAAAAATATTTCTAATAAATATTTTTAAGTAGATAAAATAAAAGAATTAAAATTCTAAATTTGGAAAACTTACAATATTTTTGAATTAGATAGGAACTCATATTTTCATATTTCTTAACATTAAAAATTTCAAAAGTTTAAGTTGGTCTTATTTACTAAATATTTTTTCTAGATTAGACTACTATGTAAATAAATCTAAATTTTAGTAACTCCTAAAGAAACTCATATACATATTATACTTATTTAGTTTTTAAAGATTTAAGTGTCACTTGCGAACAAGTAACATTTTAAGTCTGGGGGATTTTGATACACCAAAAATATATAGCATTTTTAGACACATTTTTGTACCTATTTTTGAGTAATTACGCTTTAATGGAAGGTATTTTTGCGTTTTTCTTTTAGGTACAAGTAAAAAGGTGAAAAATGCTTAAAGGAATAAAAAAGGATCAAATTTAGAGCAAAAAGGTGAAAACTGTGTTAAAGTGTTTTGGCGCCTAAGCGCCAGATCCGACGCTTAAGCGCCGGTTAAACAAAAAAGGCCACACCTAAGCGCCAGAGGCCCCGCACTTAAGCGCCAAAGACCCCGCACTTAAGCATCAGATGCCCTACACTTAGCGCCAGAGGCAGTTATTTAGCAGTTTTCTTCATTTGGCTAAATTTTGAAGAGGTATTTGAGACACCTTTTGGCATAAATTGGTGGTTACAACCACCAAGGATGAAAATAATTGTCAAAAGAGGCATCTCTTGGGAAATACATCGAATCAAGACATATTTTGAAGAGATACCAAGGCACCTATTGGAAAATTATAAAAGAAGGANGACTCTATGCCCTTCAATGAATATTTCCCTATTTATTTGCAATCAATCATATGAACTACATTCTCATTCATCCAACTCATTCGATTCTTTCTAATTGTTGACTGAGACAATACCAGTCCGGTTCTTACATGTTCTCACAATAAATTTTAATTTTAATTGTTGATTGAGATAATACCAGCTCGGTTCTTACATGTTCTTACAGCAAATTTTAACATCTGGACTGGCTAAATCAAGAAGTAAATGAAGTGCATGGATTTAAATCATCATAACTTCTGNGGTGGGTGCTTGGAAAGAGAATGTTTTGAAAGTTCTTGAAGAAATTGGGAAGTTAGTTTGGAGGGATTTTCATGCACCACACGAAATATTTACTTTATCCTTTTGTTTTTGTTTTATATTGAGAGTGTTATAAAAGAGAAGAGATTCAAAGGAATTCCAAGAGTTTGGTGGATGACTTGAGATAAGTTTTTATCTTTCGTTTTAGACTACTTTTAGTTTTAATTGAGACAAATTGTTGGTTTGACAATGATTTCTACCTTTAAACTAAAGTGTGGTTTTGTTTTCTCCATAGATTCTGAGTAGTTTTCTTCATCTTGCTTCTTAAAATGATAAGTAATTAAGTGTTGAATGGAAGTTGTGGAAAGTATTAATCTTTAATGTTGGAAGAAGTTGTGATGATTTAAATCCATAAAGTTGTGGAAAGTATTGATCTTCAATGATGGAAGAAGTTGTGATGATTTAAATCTGCAGAGAATTATGGAGAGTATTGATCTTTAATGTTGGAAGAAGTTGTGATGATTTAAATCCATGCACTAACTTATTGATTTGACCAATCAAGATGTTAAAATTTGTTGTGAGAACATGTAAGAACTGGGCTGGTATTGTCACAGTCAACAATTGGAAAGAATNAGTTTTAATTGAGACTTATTGTTAGTTTGACAATGATTTATACTTTTAAGCTAAAGTGTGTTTTTGTTTTCTCCAAGGATTCTGAGTAGTTTTCTTTATCTTTCTTCTTAAAATGATAAGTAATTAAGGTTGGATAGACTTGTAAAGAATATTGATCTTTAATGTTGGACAAAGTTGTGATGATTTAAATCCATGCACTCCAAATTCGTGGAGAGTATTGATCTTTAATGTTGGAGGAAGTTGTAATGAGTTAAATCCATGCACTTCATTTACTTCTTGATTTGGCCAATCCAGATGTTGAAATTTTTTGTGAGAACATGTAAGAACCGGGCTGGTATTGTCTCAGTCAATAATTGGAAAGAATCATATGAGNTCAAAACTTATTTACCTGTCATTTTAAGAATAAAGATAAAAATAACTACTCAGAATCCATGGAGAAAAAAAAACCACACTTTAGATTAAAAGAAGAAATCATTGTCAAACCAACAAAAAGACTCAATTAAAACCAAAAGTAGTCTAAAACAAAAAGATAAAAACTTATCTCAAGTCTTCCACCAAACTCAAAAGTAGTCTAAAATAAAAGATAAAAACTTATCTCAAGTCCTCCACCAAACTCTTGAAGTCTCTTTTTGAATCTCTTTACTTTAACAATCACTCATAACAAAATAACAAAAAAGGATAAAGTAAAATATAAAGTGATTCCTAAAAATCTCTCCAAACTAACTCCCTAGAAAAAAACTTTCAAAACTTGCCAATATTTTCAGGACTCTTTTCTAAGTCTTATCTTCTTTCTTTTATAGTTTTCTAAATGCCGCCTTGTGATCTCTTCAAAATGTGTCTTAATTCGATGTATTTGCCCAAGAGATGCATACTTTCATGATAATTTTCATTCATGGTGGTTACAACCACCTATTAAGCCAATGAGTGCCTCAAAAACCTCTTCAAAAATTGTGAAAACTGATTTTATTCATCTAGTAACTGCCACTGGAGCTTAAGTGCGGAGTCTCGGTGCTTACGCGCAGCCTTCTCTGTTTAACCGGCACGTAAGCGCCGGATCTGGCGCTTAGGCGCAAAAATTCTTTTGAACAATTTTTCACCTTTTTACTCCAAATTTGATCCGTTTTCACTCCTTTAAGCATTTTTTCCACTTTTACTTGTATTTCCAAGAAAAACACAAAAAAACCTTCCATTAAAGCGCAATATCTCAAAAGTAAGTATAAAAATGAGTCTAAAAACACTATATGATTTAGGTGTATTAGTGGCCCTCAGAACTCTCCTGCTATGGTTTCTCTTTTGTGTCCGGGTTAGTGGTGTAGTCTTTGAACCCGACCTGATTTCGAACACTGATGGCTGGATAGCCAGTCCCTCAGTCGGATCTTCAATGATCATTACTTCTTTCTACTTAGTAGCAGCAGGGACAACAGGCTTGGTAGGTGCCACGATGGCAGTAATCTTGGCCTTCTTGTAGGAAGGAAAGTCCTAAAGACTATTCATGTTGAACTCAACAGACGGCTTCTGAACTCTTGGAGTGATGACTTTCATAATGTCTAATGGAGCCTTCCCGAGGATAACCTCGAGGTCTTCAAATCCGGCTTTGAACTTCATGGCAGGAGAACCATTGCGGGCTTCATGGCTTGTGGGAAAGTTACACGAAAAGTTTTGTGTTGGGTAGAACATTGCAGCAGCTTCAAAACAAAAACTTTTGGGGTTAGCTGTATAGCCAAAACCTTGTAATCTTTAGTGCAAGCACTGAAAATTTATAGAGGTTGGTCTGTTGATCGGGTAAGTCTTAGTTTGTGGGAATTTAAAATTTTTAATTTAAAAGTAGAAAAATTTAGTTAATTTTGAAGCACGCGCAACACAACACAATTTGATTTAATTTACAAAATAGCAAATTAGATTTGGAAGGGAGATGTGAAGTGTTTAGGACCCAATGCAGGACCCATTTAGCAACTCATGATGCCTAGGTGGAACTAGTCCACCAACACACCTATTTGGGTCTGATCCCTCATGAAGATTTAAAGAGTCCTTAATGGCCTTTTGAGCCCCTCTGTTCAAAAGTGATTGAACAGACAGTCCTGAAGTCCAAAGAGTTGGTCGTACTTTCCCAAGACAGAAATGGGAAAAGTATGTCAACGAAAGAAAGATAATTTTGGTCAAAGAGGGACATAGACACATTATCGATATATGAAGATAGTACTTTCTTGATTTAAATGGAGAGAGAAGCTCGTCCCCAGTGGAGTCGGCAGAAGCTGTCGACAATATTTTGGTTTGGGGTGTTGTCCGTAAGAAGCTGTCGGTCACCAGAATCAAAATCTCGTTGCCCGCTTTACATATAGATTTAGGTTTAGACAAATATGAAATCAAACTAACCATATATTTTTCATAATTTAAATGAAAGAGCATTATACCTCAAATCTTGTATCTATCTCAAAGGATGAACATAAGACTTGAGGATGAGGCTCGATCAAATAAACTGAGAAATGTATGACGTCCGTTTGGTCTACGAAACCATTTTATTTGTCGATAATTTCCCCTATTCAATATGAAGAATTAAATAAGATTTATACTAATCTGGGTTTGGATGAGCTTCCTATAAAGGCAAGCCCCTATAGTTAATTACATCTTAAATGACCAAAGCTACCTAAGAAAACTTTTGATAAAAATCAGGAAATATTTTCTTCAAGGATTTCAAAAGGATAGGACTGTTCCATGATATCAGACAAAGAGGTGTGAAATGGGATTGGCTCAAATTTGGAGCATTTTTGTTTTCGGAATCCAAAGGAGGAAGAACTAGGGGATGTCATGGATCCAGAGGAGAACCTCAGCGACTTCCCGGTCTATCCTATTTTTTGGGTTCGATTTTGAGGAGAAATCATTTAAGTGTTTCATCCTACCAATTTTATTTGTTATGACTTACATTCATAAAAAACGACCATACAAATAGCCTGGAAGATGTGAGGATTTAGGTCGTGATGAACGACAGCCTCGAAATCCTAAGATAAGTTATGGCTTATATGTAGCGCCTATTAGGAGGTGGTAAAAACCATTTAGCACTATTAAGAGGTGGTAATTTTTCTATAACTTCAATTTTTGCAGGATCTACCTCCATGCCTTTTTCAGAATATTTATGCCCAAGAACAATACCTCCTACAACCATAAATTGACATTTTTCCTAATTTAAAACTAGGTTGATTTTTTCACATACTTCCAGAACTTTTTTTAAATTTTTAAGACATAACTCAAACAAAGTACCAAATACAGAAAAATCATCCATAAACACTTCCATTCCTTGCTCTATAAAATTGCTAAAAATTGACATCATGCATCTTTGAAATGTTACAGGAGCATTGCATAGTCCAAAAGACATTCTACGAAAAGCAAATGTTTTGTATGGGCTTGTAAACGTTGTTTTCTCTTGATCTTCTGGAGCAAATGGAATTTAGTGATATCCAGTATATCCATCTAAAAAGCAATAATATTCGTTCCCATCCAATCTATCCAACATTTGGTCTAGAAAGAGCAAAGGAAATTGATCTTTTCTGGTGGCCATATTTAGTTTTCTATGGTCAATACAAATTCGCCAACCAGTTACTTGTCTTATTGGTATCAATTCATTTTTCTCATTTTCTTCAACAGTCACACCTTTCTTTGGAACACAGTAAATCGGGCTTACCCAAGCACTATCTGAAATATGATATATAATTCCAACATCTAACCACTTTAAAATCCCTTTTTTAACAACTTCTTTCATTATTGAGTTTAATCTTATCTGAGGATCCGCTTTAGGTTCATACTGTTCACCTAATAAAATTCTGTGCATACAAATTGAAGGACTAATTCCTTTAATATCTACTAAAGTCCATTAATTTTGTGCATACAAATTGAAGGACTAATTCCTTTAATATTTGCTAAAGTCCATCCAAAAGCCTTTTTATTCTTTTTTAACATCTCTATCAACTTTTGTTCCCGACTTTCAGTTAACTCAGAAGATATAATAATAGGTAATGTAGATGACTCTCCTAAAAATACATATTTTAAATGGGCAGGTAATATCTTCAATTCAAGTTCAAGTGGTTTAATATATGAAGGAATAAAATTTTTACTATCCATTTCCAGCAAGTCTAATGCATCAAATTTGCCTTGAATCTAATCCAAATCTTCTTCTTTTACTTCATCTTCGGTATAAAAAATTTCTCCTTACTTTTATTTATCTTTGAACTCATTCTTAAACTGCTCAATACTTAGGTAATCAGCTACTTACATCCTGAAAAACTCATTATCTTTTTCTATTGCAGGACATTTCATAACTTTTGCTTTATTAAATTTCACTTCTTGATCATTAACCCTCATTATTAATTTTTCTTTTTGCACACTTATTATAGCTCTCCCCGTTGCGAGAAATGGTCTCCCTGAAATAATTGAAATCACTTTATCTCCCACCTTATCCAATACTATAAAGTCTACAGGGAAAATAAATTTTTCCACTTTTACTAGCACATCTTCTATAACTCCTTTTTGATAAATTATTGATCGATTAACTAACTGAAGAGTTACAGTAGTAGGGGAAATTTCTCACAAATATAAACATTTAAAAATTGATAAAGGCATAAGATTGATACTCGCTCCTAAATCACATAAAGCTTTTCCGTAAAATGTTTCTACAATTGCACAAGGTACAGTAAAACTACCAGGATCTTTTAATTTTTCAGGAAGTTTTTTTCTGAATAATAGCACTACACTCTTCACTGAGTGCAATGGTCTTATGATCTGTAAATTTCCTTTTCTTGTTTAATACAGCCTTTATAAATTTCACATAACTTGGCATTTATTCCAAAGCTTCAACAAAAGGAATATTTATCGTTAACTTCTTAAGGTTTTCCAAAAATTTTGTAAATTTTTTATTTTTATTCTTTTTCTTCAGTCTTTGAGGAAACTGAGGTAATGCCTTTTCTACAGGGACCTATGTTTGTTCATTTTCCTGTTGATCATTTTCTATTTCTTCCTTCTCTTCATCAACTTTAATTTCTCTTTGGATCTTTGTTTCAACTTCTTTTCCACTTCATAATTGAATAGCTTTAATTCTCTCTTTATTTTAATCTTTTGGAATAACTTCCACAGTACTTGGAAGAATTCGAGAGGGTCTATTACTAAGTACAACAGCAATATGTCCTAATTGATTTTCAATATTTCTAATAGCTACCCCATGATTCTATATTTGATTTCCCATATTCAATATTACTTCTTCCATCATCAACTTCTTTTCGTTAACTTGTGGGTTAGTGTTGGTATTAAATCTTGGAGGATAATAAGGTCAAAAATTAGGATTTCCTATATTGTTCAGATTTTTGGATGGATTCATCGAATTATTATAACTATTCTAACTAAAATTAGGGTGTTTTTTCCATATAGGGTTAAAATAGTAGAATAGGGATTGTTATTTTGAATATTTATAATGTTTAAAGTTTAATAAGATGATTGAGTATCAATAATTTACCCTAGTGAATTCTCCTCTAATACTAGGGGTATTTGAGAATAATTCACCCTCATTTGATCAATCTTTTTAGAAATAGTAGCAATTTGAGATGCCAAAATAGACATTACATCAGAATCATGAATACTAGCTACTTTCTTAGGATTTATCCTTTCAAAGGGCCATTAAAAATTATTAGTAGCCATTTCTTCAATCAAAAGAATATGCTTCATCAAAAGGTTTTAACATTAATGAACCATCCGCAGTAGCATTTATAATAGATCTAAGTGATCCTACTAATCCATTATAAAGTGTTTGAATTATTAACCAATCCAGTAAAGCATTGAGTGAACACTTTCTAAGAAGATCTTTAAATCTCTCCTAGGCTTCATATATTGATTCCCCTTCAAACTAACAAAAAGTTGTAATATCATTTCTAAGCTTAGTGGTTTTTTAGGGTGGAAAATAATTTGCAAAGAATTTTCGTGATAGTTCAACCAAGCCTTGACTTTATCCCTTAATGAAAAAGGAAAAAGTTTAAGCCTAACACATCATTAAACTCTTCGTCATATTTAAATGTAGCATAAATTTCAAGAAAACTAGCAAGATGTAAGTTAGGATCCTCAGTAGGTGATCCGCCAAACAGATTATTTTATATCATCTTGATAATGAGATGTTTAAGCTCAAGTGAGATAACAGCAATATCAGGATTTTGAATAGTCAAGTGAAGTTCATCTGCTGCCGGATTCGCATAATCTTTTAAAGATCTTTGTTAATTTTTATTTTTTTGGATTATCTAAGTTATTCGTCATTTCTTGTAAATTTTTAATTTCTTTTTGTTGTTTTTGAATTTTTCTAATAGTACGTTCTAATTTTAAATCGTAAGGTACTAAACCTTCAGATCCAATATTTCACATAAACAAATAAAGTAAGCAAAGTAAAATAAAAACTCTAATAAAAATATTTCTTTTTGAATTTTTTATTCTTAAATTTTTTTTATGGTATATATATTATCTCTAAATTTCCAAATTTATCACAACTATTTAATTTAATTGTTACTTTCCCCGGCAACAGCGCCAAAAACTTGATCCAATTTTTTTGTTGCAATATATTGTGTAAAATTTAAATAAGTCTAATCAATTAATGTCTGAATTTGATGCAAGTACACGTATCGTTATCAAGTAATAATGGACTTTCTATTCAAGCCCCAAATATCAATCTCACGGGGAAGGTTTAAATTGAAAATGATAAATTTGCTCGGAAATTCCCAGAAAATTAATTGAAATCATTGTCACTAATTTCAATTGTTGAGAGGTAATCAAAATTAAATTTCTAAATTATTATCAAATTAAAAATGCAAATTTTAAAACAGTAAAGACTAATCTATTAACTATGTTTATGTAACAAAAATTTTTATGTGAAAAAGCATCCTTCCCACTACAATGAAGCTATGATAAAATGAGATGAGATAAATGTTCATAATATATATTGTGTCAAATAGGAGCAATTTTAATTCTCTACTGAGATACAGTGCAAAGAAAATCATTGACTAATCTGAGTGTTTAGTCTCTAAATCTGTCGCTAGGCTAGAAGGATGTCGACTCCCACTCCAGAGCTCCCACTTCCCTTCACCTGAAGGCTAGCACTCACTTCAGTTTTTAAACAATAAGACTGAATTGAAGTATTTATTCGGTCACCCTAAAGGTTCTCCAATTCTACTCTCAACAAAGAATATTTCCTAATTTATTTGCACTTAATTCCATGAATGATGTTCTCCTCTGTGGAATCAAATGTGATCCTTACTCTGTTGTAGAACTCACACTCCATTTCCCGGATCATATGTTTCACAACACATTTTAAAAATTCAATTGGCCAGATCGAAAAGTAAATAAAGTTTGGAGTTGAAAAATCATCACAATTTATTTTAGTTTTTAATATTGGCACATCCATATTATCTCTTCATTTCACCATATCTCAGAGTTAGGAGAAAGATAGAGGGAACTACTCAGACTTCATGAGTAAGAAATAATAAAACACAAATTTCATATACAAGAGAAATTTCATACAACACTGATAAACAAACAATACTTACTTGAAAACTCTTTCTCAAAGAAAATACTTTGTAGCCTTTCCTTAGAAATGCAGGAAGAAGATATCTCTCACTCTTCTCCTTCTTCAACACTCTTACAAAAAGTTTTACACTAAATCTCACAATGAAAACTCTAAACTATGAAAAAAAATAAAAAATTGACTCTAATATGGTAGTGGAATGGAATGATGTGGTGCGAAAAATGAACATAGATGAGTGAAAAACATAGAGGAGCACTTTTTATAATGAAACTCAGCCCTAAATAAAGCCCAAGGCCGGTTATCCAAGAGGTGCCTCCAAAAACTATTCAAAAAATCATCCAAATACATCGAACCTTTTAAAAACGGGATCTGCATCTCCTTTGGCGCCGTTGGTGCTTGGTCTGGCTTCATCGACGCTGATTAAAAATCTCCAGCCTTAAGTTTTTCTGCGCCGTAGGCACTAACCTCAGCGCTGCCAGTGCTGAGGATTTCTTCTAAAACATAATTTTGACTTCAAATTTCATCATTTTTTCTTTCTTTTTGCTTTAAGCCCTAAAAATCAATAACCTGCAAGAAAACATCAAAATACCTTAAATTGCAATATCACCAAAAATGATTATAAAATATGGGTCTAAAAAGGCAAATATTTTCGGTGTATCAGTAAGCTCCTGGGCCTCAATGTCGAAATAGGCCAATATAACTAGACTCATCAAGTTGAGTGATGCTCTAGGATCTACTAAAACTCTGGACAACACAAATTTGCTAATGTTAATGTAGATATAGAGTGAACGATTCTTGTCGATGGTACCGAGCAGCAAATCTTCATCTATGAAGCTTATCCTAGGCTGTCCTTTCAAGGAGCAAAGTTCATCCGACGATGTGCTGGCCAACTGGGCTAAACGAATTTCTTGGTCGAGCAAAGCTATAACCAGAGACTCTCTCATCTCCTTTGACAGGATTAGAGCACGTAGATGCTTAGTCTGGCCGACAACTTTCCAAGATGAGCTAATACATTGTAATCCACTTTGTATGATCCACTATATTTCTCTTGGTTAGGTTGTTCTTCCACTATTGGAGGTGGAGGTAACTCTTATCGTGTTTTTATTTCCTTTCCTTTATCCACTGGTGATGTTCTCGAGAGTAACACTGTCCCACTCCTTATGTTCACTTCTGTAATTTCTTCTTCTTGAGATACTACTGTTGAATCTTCCGGTGCTTCTTCTTTGTCGGAAAGATCTAAGTTACTGGAGAGTGATGCAGCAATGCACTCGAGGATTGATTTTTCACTCCCGACACTGTCGTAGGCGGTATCGTCAATGTTTTCTTCAGGCGGTATCTTCGACTCGATTACAATTTGAGGATCATTTTGGGAATCAAGATCAGGGCTAGATTGGTCAAAATCAGTTACTTTATCACCAAAAATAGTTAAATTGTAGCTAAAATCATAATAATTATATTTATAAGACCCATAAGGGACAAAAAGATAATCATACAAGGTCAGGGGTTCGAGGATTTTCTTCCATGAACTCGAGATAACTAATCTAGCAGAGGCAGCAGCCCCTATTCCACCCTCTGTGCTATCAGTCTTTGTGGTTGTATTCTTCTTCTTCTTCTTCTTTGACGATTACGGTTCTTTTGGCAAAATCTTCATCTCGGGTTTGGCATGTTGAAGAATCTTAACGGAGGTTTTTCTTGAAGCAGACTGGATTTGGCTGAGGACCCTCTTGAACTTGTTCGAAGTCATACTCCATCCATCTTTTCCAGTATATGGGTCAATTGGAGAGATTGGCTCAGCCAAAATCATATTTATGGAACCTTTATCAGTTTCTTTTAAATATTCTTTCGGGATCATTATATTTCTTTCTTCAAGATTTTTCTCGAGCCAATCTTTGAAGACAAAACATTCTTCTATAGTGTGTCTAAGCAATCAGGATATGGAAAATAATTTGGTTGATCCTTCTTGTCAAACTATTCTGGTTTCTTTGGATCTGGTAATCTGAACTCAAGCTTCTTCACCAGGCTTCTGAACATCTTGGATATGACTTCATCTTTGAAGGAATACACCACTTTCTGTCATTCTTCCATAGATATTCTCTTATTCTCTACTTGGTGTGATCCTCCCTGAGGCGGTCGCTGGCTGGACTGGCTAAATTGTTGTATCTATTTTTAAGGATGTTATGACAATGATTCATTAGGATTTTCTGCATGTATCATCATTGGTTGCTTTTGTTTATCGACAGTTGACACTGTTCCTGATTTCTTTTCAAATATTCTGGTTGCCTTGGATTTTTCATGAGAATCCATATATTTGACTTCTTCTTGAAGACTGTTGGCCTTGTTGAGTAGCTTCTCAAAGGATTTGATGGTGAGTCCCTTGAGCATGAAAGCTACTGACCCATGAATGATCTTAAGTAAGATATCAATTGCATGATGTTCCTGCAGCTGAGGTTCACATTTTATGCTAAGGTTTCTCTACCTTAAAATATAATCCTCTAAAATCTCGTTAAGCTTTTGCTTTTCTATTATGAGATCTCCAATAGAGACGTGATGTTGCGCTCCAGTGAATCTTTTAATAAATAATTATTCTAGCTCGACGAATGTCTTAACTGATATTTAGGCAATTTGACATACCAATCAAAAGCAATTCCTGATAGGCTGCTCATGAACTGACAAAAAAGCAAGGCTTCGTTGCCTCTAGTATTACCACAACTAGCTCGGAAATGTGCTATATGTTTCTTAGGATTTCCAGTCTCGTCGAATATCTTAAAGTTTGTCATCACAAAGCCCTTAGGGTAGGGTACGAAATTGAACTCCTCTGGGTAAGGTCCACCCTTTAAAAACAATGCACCACCCTTAGATTAGGTTAAGGCCTCCCGAACTTGTTCAACCATTTGCTTCAATTCCTTTTCTAGCAGGGCACTTGATGGAGAATCTTTCTTTGGTTGCTCATCCTTGTTTCTTTTCAAATATTCTCGTTGCCTTGGATTTTTCATGAGAATCCATATATTTGACTTCTTCTTGAAGACTGTTGGTCTTGTTGAGTAGCTTCTCAAAGGATTTGATGGTGAATCCCTTGAGCATGAAAGCTACTGACCCATGAATGATCTTGAGTAAGATATCAATTGCATGATGTTCCTGCAGCTGAGGTTCACATTTTATGCTAAGGTTTCTCTACCTTAAAATATAATCCTCTAAAATCTCGTTAAGCTTTTGCTTTTCTATTATGAGATCTCCAATAGAGACGTGATGTTGCGCTCCAGTGAATCTTTTAATAAATAATTATTCTAGCTCGACGAATGTCTTAACTGATATTTAGGCAATTTGACATACCAATCAAAAGCAATTCCTGATAGGCTGCTCATGAACTGACAAAAAAGCAAGGCTTCGTTGCCTCTAGTATTACCACAACTAGCTCGGAAATGTGCTATATGTTTCTTGGGATTTCCAGTCTCGTCGAATATCTTAAAGTTTGTCGTCACAAAGCCCTTAGGGTAGGGTACGAAATTGAACTCCTCTGGGTAAGGTCCACCCTTTAAAAACAATGCACCACCCTTAGATTAGGTTAAGGCCTCCCGAACTTGTTCAACCATTTGCGTCAATTCCTTTTCTAGCAGGGCACTTGATGGAGAATCTTTCTTTGGTTGCTCATCCTTGTTTGCTGAGGTAACTTCTCTCCTTTCATCTGTGATATTTATAATTTCCAGTTGATTGACTTCTAGAGATACTAACTGTGGGGGTTGAGATTGTCCTTGAACTATGGCCATGAATGTCATGTATGCAACCATCTCTTCCATCCTTTTCTCCAATTGGCTGACTTGCTCATCCCTTAAGAAGATAACCCTACACAGCTCATCTTTGGCATTCTCTTCAATGAAAAATTGAGCGTTGCGCGTTGATACAGCGGCTCTAGTTTCAATTACATGGATATCCATGAAATCCTCTTCTAGGCACTTATTAAAGTCAAAATCTTCATCATCGTCAATAGAAACTCCTTGTTCTTGAGCTAACTCAAAAATATAAATTCTAAGCTTTTCTACCTTTTCTTCAATTATTGATTCTTGGATTGTCTAAAGGTATGAAGGACCCTACTGGACCTCCTCCAATTGCTCATCCATCTAGCTAACAATTGTTGTGACAATGTCAAATACTTCGAACCCTAACTTCATTCCATGATCTTGCTCTGCGGGCTCACTAGACCTATCCGTACAGCGACCTTGGGTATCCATACATTTTTCTTTGATGATGATGTATTAAGATGGATTGTCTTGGTAAGAACATTAGCATGTCCAGGAGAGGTATGCTCCCCATGTTGCAGACCAAATACAATACTAGTAATATCTTCATCATTTCTTTTGGGACTTTACGAACATCCTTGAGGTGGGTGATTGGTAGAATTCTTGGACCCAAATGTGACTTGACTGGTCGACGACCTGCGGGTCTAGTAATGGTGGAATCGGTATTAACTATGGCGGTATCAACTCTGCTTCCCAAACGGAACCAAGCGGGAATGCTAGCAGGCAAAGCTTCAGTTGATTTCTGAGATTATCTGGCAGTTCTAACGTCCCTTAGAATTTCTTTCTTCATGCGAGGGGATACTACACATCCAACTCATTTGAGTAACTCAGCAATTGAACAAGCTTCTTTAGCAGCTAGTCTCTAAAAAATTGAACTGACTAGGATGATAGGAGCAGGCTTCTTCCTCTCCCCACCATGCCCATTAAGTGATGGTAAAGTAGCAGTGATCCTCTGGATACTCTCGTACCTGTTAGTGTCCATTAAGGGATGGAACGTACTCCCTTGTAGAAGTGGATAGGTCTCCGACAATGCTGACTCATCCTGGTGAGGATTTTCATCAACATGTACTTTCTAAAAAATCTGTGCTTTAGTAGCCCTCTGAACCTTCTTGTTACGACATCTCCTTTGTGTTCAGGTTAATGGTGTATTCCTCAAACTCGATTCAATTTTAAATGCTGACGGCAGGACGATCAATCCTTTAGTCGGGTCTTCAAAGATCATAACTTGTTTGCCCTTAGCAGCAGCGGGAACAACAGCCTTGGTAGGTGTCGTGTTGGTAGAAGCCTTCACCTTCTTGTAAGAAGGAAAGTCCTAAGGGCAATTTAGCTTAAACTTGACAGACAGTTCTTGAACCTCTGGAGCGGCAACTTTCATTATGACGAATGGGTCTTACCCAAGAACGACCTCGAGATCTTCAAATCCTGCTCCAAACTTGATGGTGGGAGTGACATTGCGGCCATCGCGCGTCATGGGCAGGTTGCAGGAAAAAGTGAGTGTTGGGCACACCATTGTAGCAGCTTCAAAAAGAAAGCTCTGGGGTTTTAAAATTTTACTAAAAAAAAAGTTTGAAGGTTGAAAGATTTAAATAATATAAGGAGAATTAAAGAGCACGCGCAACAAGACATAATTCGATTTAATTTGCAAAACAACAAATCAAACTCGAAAGGGGAAAAGTGATGTTCAGGACCCAGTGCGGAACCAACTTAACAACGCACAATGCCCAGGTGAAACTAGTCCACCAACACACCTATTGGGGGTACGACCCCACATGATGATTAAAAAGTCCTTAGTGGCCTCTTGAACCCCCTTGTTCAAAGGTGGTCGAACAAACGGTCCCAAAGTCCAAAGAGTTGACAGTACTTTCCCAAGATAAAAATGGGTAAAGCATGCCAACAAAAGAAGGGTAATTTGGTTCTTGAGGGACATGAACACATCACCGATGTATGAAGATAATAATTCATTATTTAAATGGAGAGAAATCTTGTCCCCAGGGGAGTCGCCAGAAGCTGTTGACACTATTTTTGGTAGAAGAGTTGCCCGTTAGAAGCTATTGGTCGCCGGAATCAAAATCCCGTCGCACGCTTTGGAAAGGTGTTTAATTTACTTATATATATATATATATATGTATATATATATCTATATATATAGTTTAGAAAAATATGAGATCAAACTGACCCCTTAATTTTCATAGTTTAAATGAAGGAGCACTATACTTGAAATCTTGTATCTATTCTGAAGGATAAACACAAGACTTGAGGATGAGACTCGATCAAATAAAGTAAGAAACATATGACATCCGTTTGGTCTACAAAATAATTTTTATTTTCTAACAAGTTCCCTTGTTTAATACAAATAATTAAATAGAGTTTACATTAAGTTGGGTTTTAGATAAGCTTCCTATAAGGGCATGCCCCTATAGTTAATTATATCTTAAATGATCAAAGTCACCTATGAAACCTCTTGATGAAAATCAGGAAATATTATCTTCAAAGAGGTCAAAAGGATAGGACATTTTAATGAAATCGGACAAAGAGGAGTGAAAAGGGGAATAGTTCAAATTTGGAGTATTTTGTTGTAGAGTCCAAAAGACGAAGAACTAGGGCATGTCACAGATCTGGGGGAAAACATTAGTGACTTCCCAAGCTATCCTATGATTTTGCTTCAGTTTTGAGGAGAAATATTTAGGTGTTTCATCCTGCGAATTTTATTTGTTTAGAGCTTACATTTATGTGAAACAATTACACAAATAGCCTGGAAAATGTGAGGGTTTAGGTTGTGATGAACAACAACCTCGAAATCCCAAGATGAGTTAAGGCTTAGATTGTACAACAGAGTTGTACATGTGCCTAAAGATATGGTGAGGATTTATGTTGCACAAGCAAAAAACCTTAAAATCCCATGGCTTGTTGTTTAATTACAAGGAAGGAAGTTGGTTTAGCTGGGAAAGACATGTTTTCCTGTTGAGGATGGCCGTGCTGCCCCCCATGCTAGCTCCAAGCTCCTTGTTGTGATGAGTTTAAGTTTTCTCGTGTGTCAGGTCATGATGTCAAATCAGATGGCCATATGATCAAAGTTCTTTAAATGTTATGGGGCATGTTAAAGTTGATTAGAGCGACACCGATTAAGATCCTACGGTTCCCTTGTTCGGGTACCACTATTTTTTATCGAATACCCTTAATCCAAATGAATTTATTAAACTCAACTTAATGAGTTTCGTACTTTCATCTAGAACGTGGGAAGCCTTGTTAGCAATCATAGGTTACCTCCTTTGAGAGGTTCCCGATCATCCCATAGAGACATCTTAATTTAGTTGCAATTGTTGTTTGTGTGATGTTTGTAATTAAATTTTGAGTTGCCTTATATTTTGAATGTTGTTGCGGTGAATTTTATCTTGGTTGATTTTAGTTGGTTTTGTGGATATCCTAGCTGTTTTGGTTTTCATATAGGATGTCATCGTTGTTCAACATGCAAGTTTTGTAAATATAAAAATACAGTGTGGAAAGTACAACAAAAGACAGTACTGTAAACTGTAAAAGGATACTTGGCGAGTCTTCTAGTTTCACCACCTGAAAGGTCAGTACTTACAAGACATATATGTAATGTTGTAAGGATTTTAAATTGCATGAGTAGATAAAAGTTTAACTACGAAACTCCAAGTTATGATTTAGTTAAATCTTAGAAGATCCTAGTAGATGATCTTAGGACAAAATACGATAAGTTCAATTTGTCCTTCAAAATAACCAAAAGATTCCAAAGTGCTCGGGATATGACCCTGAACTATTTTGAAGATTTCTTGAATTATTTTGAGTTCATTTTTGAACTTATCATATTGTTCTATGAACCATCCGAGTTTAGAGTGAGGCTAACCCATTGCTCATTGAAGCTTAACAATTTAATTTTTCTAAGGATATGGTACTTAATTAATCAATTGATGTTTCATTTAAGAGTTATGTGACTGAGTGCCCCTAAGGCAAGTTTGAGTTATTTAAGATTGTGGTGCCCAAAAGTAAAGTTGGACTTGGAGTTTTTAAAGATATTGATTATCAACCCAATTATCTTCTAAATCAAATCAATTGAGCTTAGATATCGAGCCTAGATCACTACCAAGCCTTTAGCAATCATAATGGGGAATTTGG
Source organism: Phalaenopsis hybrid cultivar (assembly GCA_002079205.1). Lineage (NCBI taxonomy): Eukaryota > Viridiplantae > Streptophyta > Magnoliopsida > Asparagales > Orchidaceae > Phalaenopsis > Phalaenopsis hybrid cultivar. The sequence continues at coordinate 138,177 of JXCR01147282.1, forward strand.
TGAAGGTTAAGATTTTAGTTTAAGTGACATGTACTTTCATTTAAATATCACATTATCATCAATTTTGGGCTTAAGGAAAGTAAATTATCATCCTTTTAGCTTAAGCCTCTCACTTAAGAAACTTCTGATATTAGTTAACTTCCAAGTCATAAAGATTAGGAGAATTATGTTCTTAATTGATATTGTGCAATGGTGTTGAACAATTTCCTACCTTTTAGCCCCATTGTATTTCAATCATCCAAACATATTTACTAAAATCAAAATTACTCATTTTTCCTTTGGTAGTCCTAAATTGTTTATTAAGGCAACAAAGTCCTAAAACTACCACTTTGCCCTTAGGGCACTTCACCTCATAACTCTGTAAACAAAACTCAAATGACTTTGAAGGTTTAAAACTTTATATCGATGAGGGAATTAAAATGTTTGAGGAGGATATGTGGACCTCTCAAAATTTGATTTAATTTAGATAATTATTTAAATTTAGAAAATAGGATTTTCAAAAGTTAATTTATTTAGTTATCCAAAAAAATTTATATTTATGGAAAAATTATTGGAGATTTTTTAAGGTCAGATAAACACTTAGGCAAAATTTTATGATTTTTTGTATCAAATTTATATTTTTATTATTTAATTTAGATCAATTTTCTTGATTTAGTTAAATAGAAAATAGTGTTTTAATTACAAAAAAAATTTTATACTTTTATTAGACTTCTCTGAGTTCAAAAAAGTTAAAGAATCAAATCTTATATTTTTGTGGTTTTTAATTTATTTAATATAATTATTTTAGTAAGAAAATAAGAAAAATTCATTTTTAAGCTTTTAAAATTTATTTTTAACTTAGAAAAATTAGGGAAAAAGTCCTAATGAATTCTAAGTGATCAGGGGACAATCCCACTCAGTTTAAACCATTTTATTAAATTTTTGAAAATTTTGATTATTTTAATTATTTTAATTCAAAGTATATTTTAAAAATGAAATATTTTTGCAAAAAGTGGGTTTTATTTTTATAAGATGCCCTGGATCAGAAGGAACTCAGAAAATTAATTTTCATAATTTTTCTAAGCATATTTGATTTAATATAATTATTTTTATATAAAAAGCCACGTTTCCTTAAGAAATCCATTTTAGTGCCTAAACTAAGTGAAACAATTTTGATATTTTTACAGTGGGTAGACATGTTTTTTTATAAACAATGTGGAGTTGATTTTGTTAAGTTTTGATAAGTGTATAATTTACATAAATTAATACAAGGTATTTATAGTTATCTAAGTATAAAAATTCAAAAAATAATTCAAAGCATCACAATATTTTTCCTAGATTTCTGTGCAACAAGAAACCTACTAAAATTGTTCTCATAATTTTTCAAGAAATATTTTTATTTAAATAATTAAAATAAGCCATAATGGTCACCTTAGCTTGAAAATTAGAGTTAGAAGCATAGAGATGCCCTCTGACCTTGGAAAAATCAGATGACATGGCCTCTATCATAAGGAATAAACCCTCTAAATTTTAAGCCATGGTGAAATGTTTTTAGCCATACAGGATTAAAATACCATAGATGGTATTTAATTAATTGAAAATCAGGGAGAGAGAAAATAATTTTTATTTTTAGTCCACATTATTCTTCTTTGTTCACTGAGCAAGAGGATATTTTTCTTTTATTTTTATGATTTTTACAGAGAAAAATGTAGATTTTTGAAGTTTAGGCATTTAAAATAATTCAAATAACCCTATTTTTCTACTTAAACATGCGGCGCCGACTTAACTTTGTCTGCTTTGAAGGCTCCACGTGTTACTCTGCCATTTGACACTGCCAGCCATGTAGCCTCCACGTGGACTGCGCTTTATGCACCATGGATCTGTCCGGCTTGATCTCCTCCGTCCATTAGATACACTTAAACCTTAATATCTTGGCCTAGACTCAACCGAATCGCATGGGGTTTGTTCCTAAACCTTCATCTATTCAATACAAACCCATCTATATAGTTTATAAGGTATGAAATACAATAAATACATATGGAGGGTCAATACAAGCTAGATTTAGGGTTGGAGTTCAATACCTTTATCTGAGAAGGGAGGCCTCAATCAGATGGTTGTGGTAGCTTCAATTGGTCCCAATGAACCTACAAATGAAGTCTCAAACCTTGGTGAATGGTCTACGTATGAATTTGATTAAGCTTGATTTCAGGTGTTGGTCTAGAGCTAGGTCGGAGGCTATTTTAGTGGGGGCTTTTGTGGGGAATCAACTTCTTCCACTTTGGGGAAGGTGTGTGCATAGTTAATTGAAGTTATGTTCACTGTGGAAATGTGGGGAGTTCTATCCTCATTTTATAAGAAATTTGAGCTCAAAGTTGAGCTTGCACAGTGGAGATGAGTGGAGGAAAATGGTGGGCATAAACTGAGGAGGTCTTAGGGAGTCTCTAAGAGAAATTTGGCAGAGTGTCCTTAAGAAAATTTCAGCTCTCTTTCCTTGTCCATGGAGGTGAGGTTTAAATAAAAATGGCCAAGGCTAGCTGTTACGGCCAATTGAGGGGTGGAAAATGGTGCTTAGGTGGAGGGTTTAGAAGTGCTAAAGCCAATTGGAATTGGCCAGCTCAGATGGGTGAGTTTAGGTTTGAATTTTGACTTGGGGCTCTCGATTAAGGTGTTTTCCAGTCACTATGCCGGTCTTCAGAGCCAGGGGAGGTGGCCAAGAGGTCAGGTAAGTTAATGCGAATGTTAATTATAACTTACCCTCAATGACAAGTGATGATGGGGAAGATTTTTTATTAAGGCCCATAAATGAACATAAATCACTTAATTTAGGGATCCAATGGTCCATATCTCACCATAACTGGTCCAAGCAGGTTTAGCCTAGTCAATAGAGTGTACTTAGTGGCTCTGGTGTCACAATTTTTGTGGCTTAGGCATGACTAAGTCAATTTTGGTGCATGGGTCCAATTTGGGTCCATATGGCTAAAAAGTTGGGTTTAGGTTAAGCTGGTCTTGACTTTAAGCCCAATTTATTGATCAATGTTGTGTAGGAGATTGCAATGAGGATTTTTAGTGAAGGATTGAAGTGATTTTGAGTTTAATTGGAAGTTCAATTTGAAAGATTTTGGGATTTCGGTCAATTTGGGCATGTTGGGCTAGACTTGGGTCTAGATTGTGCTAAGATTGAGTGATATTCAAATTGATTATTAAAAATGGTCTATATGAATGTTATAAACAGTTTTCAATTTAAATTGGGTGCCAATTTTGGGGTTAAGGAATTCAATTTGGTGGAATTTGGGGACAGCCAATTTGGGGAAAATTTGGGGATTTTGGAATTTTGCTGAAATTAAGTGAAATTGATGATTCACCAAGGCCAATTGAAGGTCAATTTTGGTGTGTAAGAGTGTTATGAAGAGTTTAGGATTCAAATTGGGGCAAATTGAGTAGGCTATGGGGTTCAATTTGGTGGGATTAAGTCATATGGCTAAAATTGGGGGTTTGACTTAGATCAAGATTGAGCTAAAAGCATGGGCCAATTAGGTTTGGATTTGGTTTAAATTGATCATTTGAAGGGTGAATTTGAGTTTAGGATTGAAATTTGATGGACATTTAAGGTGAATTTGGGGAAATTGAGCCCTTAAAGGCAATTTGGGGGTTTTGGTCAAAATGTTCAAATTGGCCATCTTGGATTCAATTGGAGGGTCCAAACTGGTTTAGGAGTTATTTGGAGTAATTTTTGAGGTTTTGGGAAAGTTTGGGGTGCCAAGGGTATATTTGTAATTTTGGCAATTATGGGGGTATTTTGGTAAATTTGGATTTTGTTTGGGGGTTTTGGGTAATTAGTGTATTTTGAAATGGTTTCAAATGAATTTTGAATAAAATTGGGTATTTTGGGTGAATTTGAGGATTTTGACCAAATTTAGGGTTCCAAGGGCATTTAGAGGTGAAAGCTCAAGATAGACATTTTGGTGGAATTAGGGGGCCAACCACCTTATATGAGCCATAGACCAATGGAATCCCCATTTGGATCCTCTATGTAATGGTCTTACCTAAACCTTAGCCTAGGGCTAGTGTGTCTAGGGCACCATCTACATGAGTATCCCAAAAGATCAAGGGGTTAAAATCAACAATATTGGATTTTAGGATTGTGATTGATTGTGGGTGAGAGTGAGTATATATGAGTGCAAGTGGGTGCAAGTGAGTGAACCAGCTCCAGACCAACACCCAAAGTCAACTCTAAGGTCAAACATTCATATGGGGACTCTCCTTGAGATCCCCCATACTGACCCCACCTATTAAGTGCTAGAGGTTAGGACCAACATGTGGAACTTCAAGTTGAGCAAAAAGGAGTTTAAAATTTCTAATGGTGAGGGTTCCTTTCAAATCTTCTAAGAATAGTCAACAGGAAAATCTTCTGGCTAGACCTTAGGCAACTTAAGAGGGAAAACTAAACCTCAACCAAAAGTGAGGTCAACATCTAGCCAATTGAATTGTTAAAATATATTGTGAAAAATATGATCCGGGAAATGGAGTATGAGTTCTACAAAAGAGCAAGAATAACATTTGATTCCATGAAGGAAAATTTCGTTCATGGAATTAAGTTCAAATAAATAGGGAAATATACTTTATTGTGTGTAGAATTGGAGAATCTTTAGGGTGACAGACTAAAATCCCCAATTCGGTTTTAGTGTTTAAAAACTAAAGTCAGAGTTAGCCTTCAGGTGAAGGGAATTTGGAGCTTTAGAGTGGGAGCCAATATCCTACTACCCTAGCCACAGATTTAAGAACTAGACATGGGATTTGCCAATGATTTTCTATAACATTGTATGAGGGTAGAGAATTAAAACTGCTCATATTTGGCACAATACATATTGAAACCATTTATCTCATCTCATTTTACCAAAATCTCATTGTAGTGGGAAAGATGCTTTTTCACGTAAGAAATCTTCGTCACATAAACATAGATTAATAGTTTAGTAGTTACTATTTAAACTTTGTATTTCAACATAGTTATTAGTTAAATAATTTAGTTTTGATAATATCTCAACATTCAAAATTAGTGACAGTAATTTCATTTTGACTTTCTGTGAATTTCCTAGTAAATTTATTATTTCAAATTTAAACCTTCCACGTGGGATCAATATTTGGGGCTTAAATAGAAAGTTTTTTACTACTTGATAACAATACATATACTTTAGTAGAATCCCAACATTAATTGCTTAAATTTCTAATTTATAAAATATTGCATCAAGTTTTTGGCAGCATTACATAGCAGAGTCAACTATATAACTTTTACACAACTATTTCACATCGGGAACAAGTTTTTGGCGCAATTACCAGGGAAGGTAACAATAAATTAAATAGTTTTAGTAAATTAGGAAATTTAGAGATAATTATATATATATAAATTTTAAGAAAAAAATTTAAAAAATTCAAAAATCCAAAAAGAAAATATATTTTTATTTAAGAGTTATTTTAAAGAAATTTTCTTTACTTATTATATTTGTTTATACGAAATATTAAATCTGAAGGTTTAGTACCATACAATTCAGAATTAGAACGTACTATTAGAAAAATTCGTAAAAAAAAAAAAATTAATAACTTAAACAAAATGGTGAATAGCTTAAATGATCAATAAACGAAAATCAACAAAGACCTTTAAGAGATTATGCTAATCTGACAGCAGCTGAACTTCACTTAACTATTCAAAATCCTGATGTTGCTGCTAATTCGTGTGAGCTTAAACTTGCTATTATCCAAATGGTACAAAATAATCAGTTTGGAGGAACACTTACTGAAGATCCAAACATACATTTTGCTAGTTTTCTTGAAATTTGTGCTACTTTTAAATATGACGGAGTGCCTAATGATGTTGTTAGGCTTAGACATTTTCCTTTTCCATTAAGGGATAAAGCCAAGGTTTGGTTAAATTCATTAGCACCTGGATTCATCAGAACTTGGGCAGAACTATCACAAAAATTCTTAGCTAAATATTTTTCATCCTCGAAAACTGCTAAGCTTAGAAATGATATTATATCTTTTTATCAGTTTAAAGAGGAATCAATATATGAAGCTTGGGAAAGATTTAAAAAACTTCTTAGAAAATGTCCACACCATGCTCTACCAGATTGTCTAATAATTCAAACATTTTATAATGGATTAGTAGGATCACTTAGATCTATTATAGATGATGTTTGCAGGTGGATCATAATGTCAGAACCTTTTGATGAAGCATATTTTTTAAATGAAGAAATGGCTAAGAACAATTTTCAATGGCCCTCTGAATAGGTAAATCCTAAGAGAATAGCTAGTATTCATGATTCTGACGCAATGTCTATTTTAGCATCTCAAATTGGTGCTATTTTGAAAAAGATTGATCAAATTGGAGTGAACTATTCCCAAATACCCCCAGTATTAGAGGAAAATTTACTAGAATAGCTCATTGATACTCAATCATCTTATAAAATTTTAAATGCTATAAATAATCAAAATAACAATCCTAATTCTTACTTTTATAATCTTGGATGGAAAAATCACCCTAATTTTAGTTGTAATAACTATAACAATTTGGTGAATCCCTCCAGAAATTTGAACAACCAAGGAAATCCTAGTTAACGACTTTATTATCTTCCCAGATTTAACTCTAATATTAACCCACAAGTTAAGGAAAAGTAGTTGATGATGGAAGAAGTAATGTTAAACATGGGAAATCAAATACATAATCAAGTGGCTGCTATTAGAAATATCAAAAATCAATTAGGACATATTGATATTGCACTCAATAATAAAACATCTGAAATTCTTCCGAGTACGGTAGAAGTTAAACCAAAAGATCAAAATAAGGAGCAAATTAAAGTTATTCAATTATGAAGTGGAAAAGAAGTTGAAATAAGATCCCAAAGAGAAACTAAAGTTGGTGAAGAGAATGAAGTAATGGAAAGTGACCAAAATGAAAATGAACAAACACAAGCTCCTTTAGAAAAACCATTACCTCCATTTCCTCAAAGACTGAAGCAAAAGAACAAAGATAAAAAGTTTACAAAATTTTTGGAAATCCTTAAGAAGTTAAAAATAAACATTCCTTTTGTTGAAGCTTTGGAACAAATGCCATGTTATTTGAAATTTATGAAGGATATATAAAACAAGAAAAGGAAGTTTACAGATTACAAGATCGTTGCACTGAGTGAAGAGTGTAGTGCTAATATTCAAAAGCTGCCTGAAAAATTGAAAGATCTTGGTAGTTTTACTATACCTTGTGCTTTTGGTGAAATTTTTTTTTGGAAAAGCTTTATTTGATTTAGGAGCGAGTATCAATCTTATGCCTTTATCAATCTTTAAAAGTTTAGATTTGGGAGAAATTTCCCCTAATATTGTAACTCTTCAGTTAGTTGATCGATCAATAACTTATCCAAAAGTACTTATAGACGATGTATTAGTAAAAATGGATAAATTTATTTTCCCAGTAGACTATATAGTATTGGATATGGAGGAAGATAAAGAAATCCGTATTTTTTTAGGAGACCATTTCTTGCAACAGAGAGAGCTACAATAGATGTGGAAAAAGAAGAATTAATAATGAGAGTTAATGATCAAGAAGTAACATTCAATATTATAAATGCTATGAAATATCCTGCAAAAGAAAAAGATAATGAATTTTTTTATAATGGAAGTAACTGATTAGCTGAGTAATGAGCAATTTAAAAAATAATTTGAAGACAAATTAAAGCAAGAAGAACTTTTTGAAAACAAGGACGAAATGAAAGGAGAAGATTTGGAGTATATTTAGGGCAAATTTGAAACTTTAGACTTGTTGGAAAAAGATAATAAAGATCTTATTTCTTAAAGTATTAAACTACCTGAACTTGAACTAAAAATATTACCTTCCCATTTAAAATATGTATTTTTAGGAGAGTCATCCACATTGCCTGTTATTGTATCTTTTTAATTAATAGAAAGTCAAGAACAAAAATTAATAGAGATGTTAAAAAATAATAAAAATGCTTTTGGATGAACTTTAGCAGATATTAAAGGAATTAGTCCTTCTATTTGTATGCACATAATCCTATTAGATGAATAATATGAACATAAAGTTGATCCTAAAAGGAGATTAAACCCAATAATGAAAGAAGTTTTCAAAAAAGAAATTTTAAAATGACTAGATGCTGGAATTATATATCCTATTTCAGACAGTGCTTGGGTAAGTCCAATTCACTCTGTTCCGAAGAAAGGAGGAGTCACCATTGAAGAAAATGAGAAAAATGAATTAATACAAATAAGACAAGTTACTGGTTGGCAAACTTGTATTGAGTATATAAAATTAAATATGGCCACCAGAAAACATCACTTTCCTTTACCTTTTCTAGGCCAAATGTTGGATAGATTGGCTGGAAACAAATATTATTGATTTTTAGATGGATATACCAGTTATAATCAAATTCTAATTGCTCTAGAGGATCAAAAGAAGACAACATTTACTAGCCCATATGAAACTTTTCCTTTTCATAGAATGCCTTTTGGACTATGCAATGCACCTGCAACACTTCAAAGATGTACGATGTCAATCTTTAGAAATTTTATTGAACATGGAATGGAAGTGTTTATGGATGATTTTTTGGTATTTGGACTTCGTATGAATTATGTTAAAATAATTTAGAAAAACTTCTGGAAGTATGTGAAAAAATCAACCTAGTACTAAATTGGGAAAAATGTTAACTCATGGTTGCAGGAGGAATTGTACTTGAACATAAAATTTTTGAAAATGGCGTGAAAGTAGATTCTGCAAAATTTCAAGTTATTAAAAAATTACCAGCTCCGATTAATGCTAAAGGGGTAAGAAGCTTTTTAGGACATGTTGGTTTCTACAGGTGTTACATAAATTTTTTTTCTAAAATAACTAAGCCATTATACCAACTTTTAGGAAAGGACACGAAATTTGATTTTAATGAGAAATGCATAAAAGCATTTGAATTATTGAAAGAGCAATTAATCACTGCACCTATAATAGTTTCACCTGATTGGGAGAAACCATTTGAAATAATGTGTGATGCTAGTGATTATGCTATTGGGGTTGTTTTAGGACAAATACACAACAAAGCTTTTAAAGTAATATATTAGGCTAGTAAAACTATAAATGATGCTCAAATTAACAACACTACTACTAAAAGAGAGTTACTAGCTATTTTTATGCCATCAATAAATTCAGACCTTATTTAATTAGAATTAAATGTATAGTGCATACAGATCATTCAACTATTAAATACTTGATGGAAAAGAAGGATTCTAAACCAAGATTAATTAGATAGATACTTCTATTGCAAGAGATTGATTTTACCATAGTTGATAGAAAGGGAAATGATAATCAATCAGCTTATCATTTGTCTGGACTAGAAAGAGAAATGTTAAATAATTTTAGAAATGAAATTTTAGAGAATTTCTGTGATGAACAATTATATAGTATTGATGAAATGAATGTATCGTGGTATGCCAATATAGCAAATTATATTGTAAGTGACATTTTACCACCTGATATCAAAAATCCACAATTAAAGAAATTTATATATGATTCAAAATTCTATTTTTTGAATGGCCCATATCAATATAAACAATGTAAAGATCTAATTACTAAAAGGTGTGTGCCTTATGAGGAAACTTAACGGATAATTAAAAGATGTCATGATTCTAAATTTGGAGGATATTTTGGAATGAATAGAACTGCATATAAGATTTTCCAAGCTGGATTTTATTGGCCTACTCTTTTAAAGATTTTAATGAATATATTAAAACATGTGATCGATGTCAATTAGCAGGAAATATTTCTAGAAGAAATGAAATGCCTCTAAATTACACATTAGAAGTTGAGATTTTTGATGTGTGGGGATTAGATTTTATGGGACCATTTATGCTTTCATTTGGGAATTTTCATATATTACTTGCTGTTGATTATATGTCCAACTAGGTTGAAGCTATTGTTGTACCAAGATGTGATGCTCAGAGTGTTTCTAAATTTTTAATTAAAAATATTTTTACAAGATATGGAATGTTGAGAGTAATTATTGTTGATGGGGATCTCATTTTAGGAATAAGAGAATCAAAAAATTGATTATGAAATATGATATTATGAATAGATTCTCTGTTGCTTATCATCCTCAAACTAGTGGTCTAGCAGATATATCAAATCGTGAAACTAAACAAATTTTAGAAAAAGTTGTAAATTCTTATAATTTGTATTGGTCTGCTAGATTAGATACTACATTATCGACATACAGAACTGCTTATAAGAATCCCATAGAAATGTCCCCACAAAGACTTATTTTTTGAAAAACAAGCCACTTACAAGCTAAATTGGAGCATAAAACATTTTGGGCTATTAAGGATGTTAATTTTAATTTAAAGGATGCTGGTGAGAAAAGATAGTAAATTAATGAACCTGAGGTGATTAGAAATGAAACATATGATAACGCAAAAATCTATAAAGAGAAAATAAAAATATTGCATGATTAGAAGATTCTTCAAAAGAAGTTTGAACCTGGAAAAGAAGTTTTATTATATAATACAAGACTGAGATTATTTTTAGGAAAATTGAAATCGAGATGATTAAGACAATTTAAAATGATTAAATTCTATCATTATGGAACTGTTGTTGTTAAAGATCCTAACATTTGAAATATATTTAGAATCAATGGGCATCGATTAAAACATTATTATGAAGGGTACATACCACAATTTAAACAAGTTTTAATGTTAAGTCAACCCAACTAGTCAAATGGTATGTCAGCCTGACGACGTTGAACCAAGCACTTTATGGCTGGCAGCCCATATATAAATACATATCTATGTATTTCTATTTTGTTTGATAAGTGTTTACATATTAGTAGATAATAATCCTACATAAGTTTATTAAGAAAAATATTGGTATTAGAGGAAAATTTTGAATTGAAATGATCAAAAACATGAAAAGATGCAGATTTGGCTTCTAGCGCTGACGACGCCCACAAATAGACAAAAACACCAACAGCGCCATCGTGAGTGCCAATGGCGCTGATAGAAGTTTGACGGTTTTAGCTGATTTTGGCAGACTTTGGTGGGATTTTGCTCCGTAATAGCTGTCAGGAGATGTTTTTAGAGTTCTAAAAACTGCCTTGGACGACAAGAAACTTTCTATTTTTGAATTTTATGGCCTCCAATTCTAAAAATACTTCCAGGTATGGAGTTTTGAAAAGAGTAAAGTTTATCAGTTTTGACGCGCAAAGATTATACGATAAAGTTATTACAGAGAAGAGGCTTATCAAGGAGAGAGGCTTTGTCAATCACGGATTGATTAATCCAAGTTCTCTGATTGATAAAATCATTGTACAAAGGTGATGGGAAGTTTTGTGCTACACAGTCGCTGTAGTTATTGTACCAGTAGTGAAGGAATTCTATGCCAATTTACATGGAATTACCCAAAGAGTTGTCTTCGTACAAGGTAAGGCCGTACCATTTACTCCTACGCAAATCAATGAGTTGTATATGATAGAAAACATTTCAATTTGTCATTATATAAATTATATCCCTACAAGAGATTTGATGCATGCTGTCTATAATTTTCTGATAGACGAAAGTGATATTTGGGAAATGCGAGATGAAGGATATGTTAGTTTCTCCTCTTCATTGCTTAACTCAATATCGAAGTAGTGGCATTTCATCATTTTTGCAAAGTTACTCCCCACCATGAAGATTAGTAGAGTCACCAAATAAAGTGTTATATTGAATTATTGCATTCAAATGGAAAAACCCATTGATATAGGATCTATCATATTTAAATCTATTATGGATATTATTATGAATGAGCCAATTTATGGACTTGGGCATCCTTCCCTAATTTTCCTACTTTGCAGTCAATCTCAAGTTTCGAATGAAGGTTGGGAAAATATTTTATTACCTTGGGAGCCCATGATTCCTATTGATCATAATTATGTTGGGAATGGGAATGAAGCATTAGATACTATCTTAGATTAGTCATCACATGCTTCAACTCCATTGATGCCACAAACAGTTTAAAGTTCAATTGCTGTAGAAAAGAAAATTGAAGGAAATTGTAAGAGAACTTCCGAGTATTACGAATGCAATAGGAGATCTTAAGTACCTTTTTGATCACTTAGATTGGAGGACGAAAGAGCAATTTGATCATACTGGAACATTTGAAGTAAGATTAGTGCAGATGTTTAAAGAAAAAGGATGGATCGAATAAAATTTGACTGATCAATTCTCGTACCGACCCATCTACAATTTGTTTGTTCATTACCAATCGATGGGAGATATCAGAGGAGGAGAAAGCACTGAAGATGAGGCGACATAATTAAAAAAATTTGGACACTCTCTACTAATTTAAAATACTTATGTACTTAATGTGATTTTGTGGATTTTATTTAGTTTGCTTTGTTTTAGAATTCTTAACTTTGAGTGAGTGTATAATTTTGTGTCAGCGTTTAGTGTTATGGCTTGATTTCGACGCTGCTTTATAATTTAGTTTGTTTAATATGTGTGAAAGTGTAATTAGAAAAATGTGTTTGTAAAAGTGTATTTTCATATATAAAAGTTAATTTGTTGTTGTTTGTGAAAATGATTGTTTGTGAAAATGTTTGTTTGTGAATTATTGTTAGATAAAAATTTGTTTTTAAAATACTAAAAAGACTTTAGAGAAAATTAAAATAAAATTGAAAAATGAAAAAGTTGAGAAATGGAATTTTTAGGCCTTCAGCGCCGACGGCGTTGGCAAGGGTGTCGATGGAGCGCTCGACCTAAGAACAGCCTTTACCCTTTAAAATTTGTGATTTTCACCGTAAACCGCCATTTCTACCCTTTGAGTCACCTTCAACCTCCAATTTTTGTACCTAGGGCTCGTATTTCCTTGGATTTGAGGCAATTTTAAGGCAAAGGAACTTGGGATTTCATATTCTATAGGTAAGAGCTACACTTCGAACTAAAAAATTTTGATTTTCACCATGGATTTATATCACATTTCCGAGATCCGAAAATTTTGGAATTTTTTGAGAGATTTTGAGAAAATCCTTTGGTGAAGAACTCTTACTTAGTAGATTTAAGTATAAAGTGCTTTAGTTTGTGATTTTCAGAATTTTTGGAATTTATTCGAATTTTATCTAGATTTCCCATGGAAACAAGAATGAGCAAAGGAAAAAAGAAAAGTAGACTATCATGAAAAAAAAAATTGTTAGCTTCAGGGCTATGCTCGATTCAATAGTCTACTTGAGCATAAAAAAGTAATTCTGGATCGTGGATTTAAAAATCCGGGAGAAGTCGAGTGATTAATCAATGCTCGACAGTGGGAAAATTTTTATTATTTTACTGTCGATGCGATTATTGGTGTAGTGATGAAATTCTGTGTGAACTTCACTGAAGCTTCTGATTACTTTGTTTTTGTTCGTGGGAAAATGGTGGAATTTTCTCCAAGAAAAATTAATGAGTTTTATCTGTTATAAGACATGTACACTTGCCAGTATAAATCATTTTCTGCTATTAATGAGGCCTTAGATGAGGTTATTTCTCTTCTTACTGATGGAAGAGTGACCTGGAAACTCAAAAATGGTGTTATGGTAAACTTTCCTCTTTCTATGCTTAAATTAGTATCTTACGCTTGACACTACTTTATTTCTAGAAGAATGATTTCGACAAATCATCATAGTGAGATGACCAATGATAGAGCCATCCTGAACTTCTGTATTCAATAGGTGATGAGGATAATTGTAGGCTCTATGATCTATATGAACACTAGATCTATTGCTTTGGGAGAGACCATTGGTGGTTTGGTACATCCTGCACTTATTTTTACACTCTGTGAATAGGCAGGAGTTGATTTTAGACCTGTGGAAGAGAGGATTGAGCCTCTAAGACCTATTGGGCTTGCAAATATAAAGATATATGAATCTCATGTTGATTGGAGATCTGAAAGTAAGACAAGAGATATTCCTTCTACTTCGAGGACCCATACTTCTACTAACCGAGAACTTTTAGACAAGATGATGATTCAGCGGGGAGATGTCTTAAAAATTGATCATAGGTTGCAAAACATGGATGCTAGAAATGGTCACACTGATGATTTGATAAGACAAAAGTTTGAATATGATGCTGCCTATGATGATGCATTGGTGAGATACATGAAGGGTGATCATTCAGTTTAGTTTTCTACTCATGCTGTTTTTACTCCATATCAGCGGCAGAATTTGGATGTAGAAGAAGATGATGATGATTGGTGATTTGATTTTTTTTTTTATGTTTGATTGTACTTTGTTATTGTGTTGTTTTTTTTGTTATATTGATTAGACTGTTTGTTAGATTTTGATACTCTGTTTTGTTATTATGTTGAGCTGTGAACTGTAGTTTGTAAAACTATTTTCATTTCTTGAATTCAATTTAATTATGTTGTTAGTTTTTGTGTTTTATTAAATGTATTGTAATTAACTCTTTCTCAGCAGATTTTATAAGTATTATGTGCAATTTAATGTTTTAAGTCTTGTAGCTTTTTATATTAGCACCTGTAGTATTTGAGAATTAAAGTTTCAAAATTAGAACCGTCAACTGGTATGTCTTTTCTTTATGTATTTAATGTTTTCTTTCACCCTTTATTTTTCAGTTCTTCATGCTAAATCTCTTAAAAANAAATTCCTTTTAAAGAAAGAAACTTAATTTTATTTGTCCTCACTTATATATATTTAAAAAAAAATTAATTTCACATGACCTTTGGTATTAGGGGTTAACTTTAGATAACTATATTTATGTTTCTAAATATATAGTAAATTTAAGTAAAATATTTCAGTAATAAAGGTTAATTTTTGAGATTAAGATATTTGCTATAAAAGAAAATGACTATGTTTTTCTGTTTTAAGTAAAGAAAATTGTATTTTTGAAATATTAAAAATCTTAAAGGTTCATGTAAGAAGGAAAGAATTAAATTTTTTGAAATTTTTAAGCTAATATAAATTTGTTAAGTGAAGAAATGTGACAAGTTTTTTACTTTAAGAAGAGGATAATAAAGTTCAAAATCATTTAAGGCTATCCAGATATAGTAATCCTCACATATAAAAAAAAAAGAAGAAAAGGAAAGAAAAGAGAAGAAAAGAAAAGAAAAGAAAAGAAAAGAAAAAGAAAAGAAAAGATGTGAGGAGAAGCTTGAGGAGATGCCTAATTAAAAATTGGCTTCACTTGAATCAATTTAAAAAAAAAGGCTTGCTACATTTTCTAAACTTTTATTTAAGCATTAGTTTATTTTCTAGTAAAGTTTTACAAAGTTCTTTTTCATATGAAAACTTTAAGTAACTTTAATATGACAATTTGCAATTTTCTTGAAAAGAATAGAGAATCAGAAATCTTGGACTTGATTGCTAAATATTCTTATACCTTTAGTATTAATTGGAGTTGTTTTGAATCTTTCTTAAGTTATGCTATTGTATTTAGTGGACTAAGATATGAAAATCTAGAAGTTAAATTCTTTACCATAAGTCATATTTTTATATAGTAGACGAGTTACTTGAAGATAAGTAACATGTAAGTTCTGGGGATTTTGATATACAAAAAATATATGCATTTTTAGACCCATATTTTATACTCATTTTTGGAGATATTGCACTTTAATGGAAGGTACTTTTTTATTTTCTTGCAGGTTGTTGAATTTTAGGACTTGAAGCAAAATGGAAGCAAAAAGGATGAAATTTGGAGACAAAAAAAGAAGAAGTTGAAATTTCTTCAGGGCCGACGACACTAGAAGCAGCACCGACGACACCGTTTGATAGTGAGCATCAAATTAAGTTGCGGAACAGTGGTGTCGACGGCGCCAATGTTGGTTCAGCCCCTATTTCTAGAAGATTTGACAAATTTGGATGCTTTTTGAAGAGTTATTGGAGGCACTTATTGGAGAACCAACTCTAGGCTTTATTAGGGCAAAAATTGATCAGCAAAGTGACTCTTCCTGACATCTCATCGCCCTAATTTAACCTTCTATGCATCATACATTCTTCCATCCTTTATTCCACAACCATTTAGAGTCCATCGTTCTTATAATTTATAGTTTTGTGGTGAGATTAAGTGTGAACTCTTCTCTAAGAGTTTTGGAGAAGGAGAAAAGCGAGAGATTTCTTCTTCCTACATTTCTTAGAAGAGGCTACAAGGGATTTGCTTTGAGAAAGAGTTTCAGATAAGTGTTGTTTGTTTATTAGTGTTGTATGAACTTTCTTTTATATATGAAATTTATGTTTTATTGTATCTTTTTCATGAAGCCTGAGTAGTTTACTTTATATTTTTCCCTTCTCTGAGATATGGTGAAATGAAGAGATAATATGGATGTGCCAATATTAAAATGTTAAATAAATTGTGATGATTTTTCAACTCCGAACATAATTTACTTTTCAATCTGGCCAATTGAGTTATTAAAATATGTTGTGAAACATGTGATCCAGGAAATGGAGTATCAGTTTTACAATAGAGTGAGAATCACATTTGATTCCACGAAGGAGAATTTCATTCATGAAATTAAGTGCAAAAGGGAAACACACTTTGTTAGGTGTAGAATTGGAGAATCTTTAGGGTGACAGACTAAAATCCCTAATTCAGTCAGTTAAAAACTAAAGTGAGAGTAGGCTTCAAGTGAAGGGAAGTGGGAGCTCTAGAGTGGGAGCCAAAATCCTCCCAGCCTAGCCACAGATTTAGGGACTAAACCTGGGATTAGCCAATGATTATCTATAACACTGTATCAGGGTAGAAAATTAAAACTGCTCCTATTTGGCAAAATACATATTAAAACCATTTATCTCATCTCATTTTACCAAAATCTCATTGTAGTGGGAAAGAGTTTTTTCATCATAAGAAATCTTCTTAACATAAACTTAGTTTAATAGTTTACTAATTACTATTTAAACTTTGTATTTCAGTATTGTTATTAATTAAACAATTTTCTTCTGATAATATCTCAACATTCAAAATTAGTGACAGTAATTTTGTTTTGACATTCTGTGAATTTTCTAGTAAATTTATCATTTCAAATTTAAACCTTCCTGTAGGATCGATATTTGGGGCTTAAATAGAAGTTCTTTTATTACTTGATAATGATATGTACACTTGCATAGAATCCAAACATTAATTTCTTAAATTTCCAATTTGTAAAATATTGCATCATGTTTTTGGCGTCCTTGTATAGCGGAGTCAACTATATAATTTTTACACAACTATTTCACATCGGGATCACTAGGGTTTAGCTAAGACTAGTACATAGAAGACCCAAATGAGGATTTCATTGGTTCATAGCTCATATAGGCCCAATTCTACCAAATTGTCCAACTTGGCCTTTTGCCCCTGAATCCACCCAAATGACCTAAATGCCCTTGAAACCCTAAATTTCGTCAAAATCCCCAAATTCATACAAAATACCTAATTTTTTTCAAAAACCATTTCAAAATACCCACATTGCCCAAAACCACCCACAATTCCAAAAATTACCAAAATACCCCGAAATTTGACAAAATTACAAGAATACCCTTGGCACCCAAAACTTCCCAAAGCCTCCAAATCATTTAAAATGTCTCTAAAACCAATTTGGACCCCTCAATTGAACCCAATTTGACCAATTTGATCATTTTAACCAAGACCTCCAAACCCCCCAATTTTAACCATATGACTTAATCTCATTTATTGAACCCATAGACTACTCAATTTGAATCTTAAAATCTTCATAACACTCCTACAAAACAAATTTGACCTTCAATGAGCCTCGTTGAAGCCTCAATTTCACTCAATTTCAACCCAAATTTAAATCCCCAAATTTTGCCCCAAATTGGCCATGCCTCCAAATTACACAAAATTGAATGTCCTAACCCCCCAACCTTAGCTCAACCTTGTCCCAAGTCTAGTCCAACATGCCCAAATTGACCAAAATCCCAAAATCCTTCAAATTGAGCTTTCAATTGGACTCAAAATCACTTTAATACTTCACCAAAAATATTCATGACAATCATTTACACAATTTTATCAATCAATTGGGCTCAAAGTCATGGCTAGCCTAACCTAAACCCAACTTTTAGCTATTTTGACCCAAATTGGACCCATGTACCAAAATTGACTTAGCCATTCCTAAGCCACCAAATTGATGACTCCACAGCCACCAGATACACCCTAAAAACAAGTATATACTCACCTAAACTATTCAAGGTGAGCTATGGACCAATGGTCCCTTGATTTAATGGATTTCACCCCATATTTTCCCTAAACTCAAATATCTTCTTCGTCATCACTTACCCTTAGGAGTTAACCATCATTAGCAGCTCCCTGACCTCCCTGAGATAAGAAGCCCCCCAAAAACTCTTGGCTAAGGTGGTGGGTAGCTAGATTTTGTTCACTTCTTGGCTAAGGGAGGTCTGGGAGCTGCTAATGATGGGTAACTCCTAAGGGTAGCTGATGATGAAGATGATATTTAAGTTTAGGCCAAATATGGGATGAAATCTTTTAAATCAAAGGACCATTGGTCCATAGCTCACCTTGGCTCATTTAGGTGGGTCTAGCGTAGTCCATAGAGTGCACTTGGTGCCTGTGAAGTTTTCAATTTGGTGGCTTGGGCATGGTTAAGTCAATTTTGGTACATGGATCCAATTTGGGTCAAATTGGCTAAAATTTGGGTTTGGGTTAGGCTAGCCATGACTTTGAGCCAAATTTATTGATCAAAATTGTGTAAATTATTTTCATGAAGTTTTTTGGTGAAGGATTAAAGTAATTTTAAGTTCAATTGGAAGCTCAATTTGAAGGATTTTAGGATTTTGGTCAATTTAGGCTTGTTAGACTAGTCTTCGGGTCTAGGATGGGCTAAGATTGGGGATACGTCCAAATTGGTGGTTCAAAATGGTCTATAGGAATATCATGAAGAGTTTTCAACATAAATTGGGTGTCAATTTGGGGGTTAGGGCATTCAATTTGGTGGAATTTTGAAGCATGGCCAATTTGGGCAAATTTGTGTTAAAATATAATGAAATTGAGGCTCACCAAGGCAAATTTAAAGTTTAATTTCGTGGGCAAGAGTGTTATGAAGAGTTTAAGATTTAAGTTAGGGAAAATTGAGTAGGCTATGGGGTTCAATTAAGTGGTATTATGTCATAGAGTTAAAATTTGGTGTTTGACTTAGTTCAAAATTGAGCTCAAAGAATGCACCAATTAGGCTTGAATTTGGTTTGGATTAATCATATGAAAGATAAATTTGAGTTTAGAATTGAAATTGAGGGGAATTGGGGCCAAATTGATGGACATTTCAGGTGAATTCGGGGAAATTAGGCCTTTACATGCAATTTGGAGGTTTTGGTCAAAATGGCCAAATTGGCTTCAATTGAAGGGTTCTAAGAGGGAAAACTAAACCTCAACCAAAAGTGATGTCAACATGATAATAACAGGTTTTAGTTCATATTAATTAGTAGGTACATCAAGATTTTGAATAGTTAGTTAAATTTCATCTGATTTAGGGTTAGCATAATCTTTTAAAGGTCTAGGTTGATGTTCATTTTCATTCCTTTGATTATTTAAATTGTTTGTCACTTTGTTCGAGTTTTTAAATTCTTTTTGTTTCTTCCAAAATTTTCTAATAATACGTTCTAACTCGAAATCGTAAGGCACTAAAGCTACAAATCGAATACTACACATACAAAATCACAATAAACAATCTTAAAGTAAGGAAACACACACAATTGCAAATTAAGAAATAAAGGTTTTCAAGTACTACTAATTTTACTGTTGCCGTATTTATACTTTCTCTGACAACAGCGCCAAAAACTTGATCGCAACTTTTTTATATGCTAGGTTTTATCAAGTTGACACCACTACTTGAAGAGTTTAATTTCCGACAACGGCACCAAAACTTGATGCGTACTTTCTTTTTTTGATTGTATATATATATATATA
>JXCR01147284.1:0-15387 GCA_002079205.1 Phalaenopsis hybrid cultivar
TCATCCAAACATCCGTTTTACTATATGATGAAAGTGAAAAATGAGGATTTCCCATTTGAAAATTAAGTGTATACTTTATCGTTGATTACATCTATTAAGTGTCTAGGAAAATGCCAAAATGGTTACCTGACTCTTTATTGAGGAGTGCCAATTTAGTTGACACGGGACGCGTACTAGGATGTGATATCGCGGCAGGGAGCCACACTTCCCATGATCCCGACAGAACCGAACTGGATGATTTTTTTTTCTTTTTTTCAGCACGTTCACTTTTGTCCTTCTTTCTTTTATAGCTTTTTTCCTATTTGTCTAATTTCTAATTAGGGTTTTCTAGTTGTGAATTATTTATATGTCGTTATATTCTATTTTTTAAGACTTTTGATTTGATTTATGTTATTTGAACATGTTTTCTCCTGATTATCTCTATTAGAGCATTGTATCTTATTCTTGTGGCAAGTGGTGTGCCTGTATCTTACTTAGGCATAGGTGGTGGAAGCTCCTCGTCGCCCTAACTTCGCTAATTTAAAGTTTTCTCCGCTGATTTCAGTCGGGACAGCATTTGATTGATGCCTATCTCCGCCCAAATGTTGTCAAACCCTCATACTTCATTCCCTTGCTATTCCACAACCACCTCCTTTCAAACCGTTTTCCAAATACCATATAGGAGCCCCATATCAGTATAATCTGGTATCAGATTTTGGCAAGCCCTAAATATTTTAAAGTTTTGTCTTTTTTTTAATCCCAATCTGAAATTCCCAAAAAAAAAAAAAACCATAACTAAATCATTCCAACCGCAATTCCTAGCTTCAACCCTAAATTTTCAAAATCCAACATTTTTACTTTCACAAAAAATTTACCTTGATACTTTATACCAAAACACTAAACCTTGATCAACCTTGAATAGCAATCCTACATTCACTAGAAACCTAATCGAGAGAAAAGAACACAATGTTAAAAATTCATAAAAAGGTGTCTAGGTAGTTTCAATGGCAGATATGCAACGGAAAATCCTTCAAACACAAAAGAGACTTGTCGCCTTCAAGGGGAGAAAATCCTAAGAAGTCACTCGTAGCTACAATGATGACTTGCCAGAAAGAAATGATGAAGTGAATCTCTCACTAGACAATTTCCATTGATGAAGAACCTATACCCCGAAGATTTGGCATTAAATATTAGATAAGCCAAAATCTTGAAGTAAAGGTTGATTTACCGAATTTTAACGGTCACATGGATCTGGATGAATTCATCGAGTGGCTCCAAACGTGGAACAAATTTTTTAGTACAAAAAAGCTCCCCATGACAAAAGGGTTAAATTGACAGCCATCAAACTCGGGACGAAGGCTTTCTTGTGGTGTGGAAGAACTTGAAGATTCTTCGACAACGAGAAGGGAAAAGTAAAATTATTACTTAGTCCAAGATGAAATGAGAGATACAGCGAAAGTATCTACCATCATATTAAAGACAAGACATGTTCTTGAGGCTTCATCACTTGCACCAGCAACATCTCTCAATTGAGAAGTACACAACTAAGTTTGTGCAAATTATGTTGAAGTGTGGGCTAGTGGAGCCCGAGGAGAACACCCTCACTCAATATCTGGGAGGATTGAGACCTTCCATTAGCAACTTGGTATAATTACAGTCTTATTGGACATTACAAGATGTTTAGACACCAACTTCAAAGGTGGGGAAACAATATCACCGGGTGACTACCACACATTACATGCAGAGTTCAACTCCAAGATCAAGCAACAATAGCACAGTCAGCGGAGCATCCAAGTTGGCCCCGCCTGAGAAGAAGCTAGTTCAAAATAAAGAGCATGTGAGCCAACCAATACTCCTAACTCTATCCCAGCCTAGAAGTATGTCAAGATCCATAGGTTTGAGCACAGTGCATCAGATTGTTCAAATAAGAGTATGATCTCTTTCACTGAGCACAGAGCATTTGAAGAAATGGATAACGACAAATAAGAGAAGGAAGATGTCAGAGAGGAATTTCAAATTTCAGCCTATATGGAAGAGAAGTTAGTGCTTCAAGCTGAGCCTCAGATCACAACAGTATTAACATTAAGTATTCTAGAAGAAAGTGAATCTGAAGAGTCAATACCACAAAAGGTGCAACCCATTTTGAAGGAATTTTCAGACATCATGACCGACAGTTTTAACTATTGGGAGGTTGCCACGAAAATTGGTTCAACGTGCAACACATTTCATTCCAGAGTTAGTCCCTCAAAACTATTTTAATGGCTCCAGACTTGCTTTGTGAGAAAACACTTTTTTGTGTGGTTCCAGCTCAGGTTGTGTTAAAAAATAATAGATATTTATTTTATTAGAACAGACTTTGGAATGATGTATGTGATTTTGAGTTTTCAAAAATGGACGTGCGCATAGATTTTGCAATGGACCGCTGACACAATAATGCGGTGATTTTGTTATAGTGGTGGTAGATTAAATCCATAAGCCTCCAAAGAATAAAACAATGCCTCTCCTACCCATGGAGAATGACATGGGACACATACCGGGATGCGGGACACGATATCGCACCAATGAGCCGCGCTTCTCTTGATAGCAGCAAAACTGAACCAAACGAATTTTATTATTTTCATTCTATTTTTCAGCATGTTTTTTTTTTCTTTCCTTTCTAGCACTGCCCTATTTCTCGAATTTCTAATTAGAGTTTTCTAGCAGGGATCTATTTATACAACATTATTTTCTATTTTTTGAGATTTTTTATTTGGTTTATGTTATTTGGAGATATTTTCTCTTGGTTATTTCTATTGGAGTATTGTATCATATTTCTGTTGCAAGTGGTGTGCTTGTATCTTGCCTAGGAGCAGGTGGTTGAAGCTCCTCACCGCCCTAACATTACTGATTCAGAGTTTTCTCCACTGATTTGAATCGGTGTAGCTGTCGATCAATGCCCATCTCAAACACCATCAAACCCTAATACTTCATTCGCTATTCCGCAACCACTTCCTCACAAAATCCCACTTCCCAAATACCATCTAGGAGCCCTAGATCGGTATCATTAGTCCTCAGAATATTTTGAAAGGGGATAAAATTGTCACACACCTGGTTCGGAAGGCGTTACACCCCAACAATATAGGGCATGAGAAAAATAATTGAACTTGTTTTATATTCTAAAAGTAAAATAGCATTCAAGTAATAACAAATAGAAATAAGAAAAAAATTATTTTATTCCATAAATAGGAATACAATTGATACAACTGAAAGAAAATGAGATAAACAAAAAAAACTAATATGAAAATAGAGAAACAACTACCCAACCCTGAACGAAAAATACAATAAGTAGTACAAAACCGAAAAATATTAAAAGTAAATGTAAAGCTGGAGTCTGCTCCTGTGAAGAGGGTCCGGTAAGTAGTTGGGTGAAACCTATTATACAAAAATAACAACGGGTGAGTTTGAAAATCAAACTCAATAAATAATNATGAACGAAAAATACAATAACTAGTACAAAACCGAAAAATATTAAAAGTAAATGTAAAACTGGAGTCTGCTCCTGTGAAGAGGGTCCGATAAGTAGTTGGGTGAAACCTATTATACAAAAATAACAACGGGTGAGTTTGAAAATCAAACTCAATAAATAATTATTATTTATTAAAGTATAAACGGTAATGAAAATGGGGCATACAGTAGGACCAATAAACATGGACAATTTACTATGTGTATAATAAAATTTGCAAAAATTATCACATGTTTATTATCATGAATATGAGTAATTTGAACACATACACCTTTAAGTAAATATTTACATGCAACAATATCAGGTATTTTTGCACATATGACTCATCAATCACTCAACAACAACAACAACAAATCTTTATCCCACTAAGTGGGGTCGGCTACATTAATCTTTTTTATCCATTGTGTCCTATTGAGTGTCATATTTTCATTTAATTCTAGTAAATTAAGATCATTTTTTATTCAATATGTCAAAGTCTTTCTAGATTTACCTCTGTTTTTCTTAACATAAGTTGAATCTAAAATATTCACTCTCCCAATCAGATCATCAGATGGTAGATGTTTAATGTGAACAAACCATCTAAGACGACTCTCTCTAATTTTGTCCGCCACTGTAACTACACCAACCCTATCACGAATATATTCAATTCATATTTTGCCTCTAAGTGTAAAGTCACTCATCCACCTAAGCATTCTCATCACGGCAACACTTAAATTAGTTTTATGCTTCTCTTTTAAAGGCCAACATTCCATGTCATAGAGCATTGCAGGTCTCACTACCATCTTATAAAATTTTTCTTTCAATCTAAGTGGTACCTTTCTATCACACAATAGGCCCGAAGCATTCCTCCACTTCAACCAACTAACTTAAATTCTACTAATAACACCTCCATCTATATCACCATCTCTTAGAACAATAGACCTGAGATATCTAAAGCAGTCAAACCTTTTAATAATTTGATCACACATAGTTACAACTCTACACTAGATCTACTACTATTTAAATAACATTCCATGTATTCCATTTTAGTTCTACTCAAATGAACGCTTTTAGACCTCAATGCAGAACTCCATAATTCAAGTTTTTCCTGAGCTGTCTCTCTAGTCTTATCCACGAGAAGGATATCATCAGAGAAAAGAATACGCGAAGGTACAATCTCCTGTAAATGTCCGGTAAGAGCATCCATAACTAAAGCAAAAAGAAATGGGCTTAAAGCCGATCCTTGACGTAATCCAATTGAAATAGAAAAATATTTGGTCAATCCTCTTTCTGTTCGAACACAAGTAATAGCTCTAGTATACATACCTTTAATGACTTGAATATAAGTCATATCAATACATTTTTTCTCTAGAACTCTCCAAAGAATATCTCTTGGAACCTTATCGTAAGATTTTTCTAAATCAATAAAAATCATATGTAGATGTTCCTTATTCTCTTTGACCTTCTCCATCAAGCCTCTCGATAAATGTATAGCTTCCATAATAGACCTGCCCGACATAAATCTAAATTAATTATGATAAAGTTTTGTAATATGTCTTACCTATGTTCAATTATCCTCTCCGATAATTTTAAAGTATGAAACATTAATTTAATTCCTCTATAATTTTCGCATTCTTGTGCATCCCCTTTATTCTTAAAAATGGGGACCAAAATACTCTTCGTCCACTCCTCAGGTATCTTTTTAGTTTTTAAAATAATATTAAAGAATTTAGTAAGCCAAGAAACTCTCAAATCTCATATATATTTCCACACTTCAATTGGGATATCATCAGGTCCTATAGATTTTCCACCCTTGATTTTTTTAAAGCCTCATCAATTTCTTTTTTACTAATGCAACAGTAAAAATGAAACATTTTATTATTATTAACGATATTAAGATCCCTAGGTCGATTGTATTTTCAGAAATTTTATTAAAAGGTTTATCAAAATAACTCACTCACTTATGTTGAATATCTTTTTCTAAGAAAAACGCTTTTTGATTTTCATCTTTAATACACTTTACTTTAGTTAAACATTTACTTTTCTTTTTCTTTGTTTGACTAGTTTATACATAAATTTTTCAACATCTATAGTATCTAATAAATTATAAAAATCACTAAAAGCAGAATTTTTAGCATCACAGATTATTCTTCTAGACTCCCTACGGGTTATTTTATATTTTTCTCAATTCTCTAAAATTTTACATTTAAGCCAATTTTTAGAACATAACTCCTTATATTTTTATCTTTTCTTGCATATTATTATTCCACCACCAATTATTATAATTTATAAAAATATTTTCTTTTGATTCTCCAAGTACATCTTTTGTCGCTTGTTTAATAGTGTTTGTCAGTTTATCCCACATAGAATTTGTTTTTTCAAGAACATCCCAAATCTTAAAATCTTGAAGTTTACTCATAAAAATAATTTTATATGAGTTTTAGGAACCCCCATCTAATTCTACGACAATGATTCATAGTATTCTTTATTTTACAACTCTTCATCTTAAAATCTAAAATTCATAATCGATGTTGAGTACATAAATCCTCACTTTGAATAACCTCACAATTTATACATTCTCGATGATTTCTTCTTCTCATAAGAAAATAATCAATTTTATTATATTTATTTTTATAAATAATAATATGTCAATCTCTTTTCTTGAATAAAGTATTAGTAATAACAAAATTATAAAACAACAAAACTTTTATCCCACTAAGTGGGGTCGGCTACATGAATCCTTTTTCTTTATTGTGCCCTATTTAGTATCATATTTTCATTTAATTATAATAAATTAAGATCATTTTTTATACGATATGCCCAAGTCATCATAGGTCTACCTCTGTCTTTCTTAACATAAGTTGAATCTAAAACAACTACTCTTCTAATCGGATCATCAGATGGTCGACGTTTAATGTGACCAAAACATCTAAAACGACTCTCTCTAATTTTGTCCGTCACTGGAGTTACACCAACCCTATCAAAGATATATTCATTTCACATTTTATCTTTGTGTAAAGCCACCCATCCAACTAATCATTCTCATCTCGACAACACTCAACTTAGTTTTATGCTTCTCTTTTAAAAGCCAAGATTCAGCGCCATAGAGCATTGCAGGTCTCACCACTATGTTAATTTTTTTTTTCTTTTAGTCTAAGTGATACTTTTCTATCCACGATAAGCCCGAAGCATTCCTCCACTTCAACCAACCAAGGCGCGTTTGGCGTTTTCAAAACGCCGCTTGGGTGTTTGATTGTTACGTTTGGGGAGCGTTTTTGAAAATGTTGTTTGGCGCCTTTTAATAGACGCGGCCGCGGGATTCACGCGGCCTGTGTTTTCGATTCCGCTTCAAAGGTTTTTTTCTTCCCGTGCCCCCCGTCTTCTCCCTCGCTCGCTTGACCACTTATACTCATCACATGCAACTCTGCAAAAGCAAAGATCTAGTCGGCAAGGGGAATGGCGGCAAAGCTCGTGGCACCGCCCACTACAGCTCTAATTTCTTCGCTGGCGTTCTTGGAGGCGGTCAGAGGCTTCTCGTCGGTGGAGGTTCTAATGTCGAGCTTCAACACTGTGCTAGAAAGCCAAATTCAATTTTGTTCATAGATGTTTTCTTTTTCAGTTTTCATTCTACTTGGACGAATGCTTCATCTGGATTGAAGGAAATAAAATTGCAATAATTACTTTAAAATATGTATTTCCTTATCTCAAATTTCTAACCNGGTGTTTGATTGTTGCGTTTAGGGAGTGTTTTTGAAAACGCTGTTTGGCGCTTTTAATTGACGCGACCGCGGGATTGACCACGCGGCCTGTGTTTTCGATTCCGCTTCAAAGGTTTTTTCGTCCCGTGCCCCCTATCTTCTCCCTCGCTCGCTTGACCACTTATACTCATCACATGCAGCTCTGCGAAAGCAAAGATCTAGCTGACAAGGGGAACGACGGCAAAGCTCGTGGCACCCCCACTACAGCTCACTGGCGTTCTTGGAGGCGGTCAGAGGCTTCTCGTTGGTGGAGATTCTGATGTCGAGCTTCAACACTGTGCTANAGCTACATTAATCTTTTTTATCCATTGTGACCTATTGAGTGTCATATTTTCATTTAATTATAGTAAATTAAGGTCATTTTTTATACAATATGTCCAAGTCTTTTTAGATTTACCTCTGTTTTTCTTAACATAAGTTGAATCTAAAATATCCACTTTCCCAATCAGATCATCAGATGGTAGATGTTTAATGTGAACAAACCATCTAAGACGACTCTCTCTAATTTTGTCTGCTACTATAACTACACCAACCCTATCACAGATATATTCAATTCATATTTTGTCTCTAAGTGTAAAGTCACTCATCCACCTAAGCTTTCTCATCTCGGTAACACTTAATTTAGTTTTATGCTTCTCTTTTAAAGGCCAACATTCCATGTCACAGAACATTGCAGTTCTCACTATCATCTTATAAAATTTTTCTTTCAATCTAAGCGGTACCTTTCTATCACACAATAGGCCGGAAGCATTCCTCCACTTCAACCAACCAACTTAAATTCTACTAATANATATGTGATTTTGAGTTTTCAAAAATGGACGTGCGCGTAGATTTTGCAATGGACCTTTGACACAACAATGCGGTGATTTTGTTATAGTGGTGGTAGATTAAATCCATAAGCCTCCAAAGAATAAAACAATGCCTCTCCTACCCATGGAGAATGACATGGGACACATACCAGGATGCGGGAAACGATCGCACCAAGGAGCCGCACTTCTCTTGATAGCAGCAAAACTGAACCAAAAAAATTTTTATTATTTTCATTCTATTTTTCAGCATGTTTTTTTTATTTTTCATTCCTTTCTAGCACTGTCCTGCTTCTCGAACTTCTAATTAGAGTTTTGTAGCAGGGAACTATTTATACAACATTATTTTCTATTTTTTTAGATTTTTTATTTGGTTTATGTTATTTGAAGATGTTTTCTCTTGGTTATTTCTATTGGAGTATTCTATCATATTTCTGTTGCAAGTGGTGTGCTTGTATCTTGCCTAGGAGCAGGTGGTTGAAGCTCTTCACCGCCCTAACATTGCTGATTCAGATTTTTCTCCGTTGATTTCAATTGTGATAGTTGTCGATCAATGCCCATCTCTGCTCAAACACCATCAAACCCTAATACTTCATTCGCTATTCCGCAACCACTTCCTCACAAAATCCCACTTCCCAAATACCATCTAGGAGCCCTAGATCGGTATCATTAGTCCTCAGAATATTTTGAAAGGGGATAAAATTGTCACACACCTGGTTCGGAAGGCGTTACACCCCAAAAATATAGGGCATGAGAAAAATAATTGAACTTGTTTTATATTCTAAAAGTAAAATAGCATGCAAGTAATAACAAAAAGAAATAAGAAAAAAATTATTTTATTCCATAAATAGGAATACAATTAATACAACTGAAAGAAAATGAGATAAATAAAAAAAACTAATATGAAAATAGAGAAACAACTATCCAACCCGGAACGAAAAATACAATAAGTAGTACAAAACCGAAAAATATTAAAAGTAAATGTAAAGCTGGAGTTTGCTCCTGTGAAGAGGGTCTGGTAAGTAGTTGGGTGAAACCTATTATACAAAAAAAACAACGGGTGAGTTTGAAAATCAAACTCAATAAATAACTATTATTTATTAAAGTATAAACGGTAATGAAAATGGGGCATACAGTAGAACCAATAAACTTGGACAATTTATTATGTGTATAATAAAATGTGCAAATATTATCACATGTTTATTATTATGAATATGAGTAATTTGAACACATACACCTTTAAGTAAATATTTACATGCAACAATATCAGATATTTTTGCACAGATATGACTCATCAATGACTCATCAATCACTCAACAATAACAATAACAACAACAACAAATCTTTATTCCACTAAGTGGGGTCGGCTACATTAATCTTTTTTATCCATTGTGTCCTATTGAGTGTCATATTTTCATTTAATTATAGTAAATTAAGGTCATTTTTTATACAATATGTCCAAGTCTTTCTAGATTTACCTCTGTTTTTCTTAACATAAGTTGAATCTAAAATATCCACTTTCCCAATCAGATCATCAGATGGTAGATGTTTAATGTGAACAAACCATCTAAGACGACTCTCTCTAATTTTGTCTGCTACTATAACTACACCAACCCTATCACAGATATATTCAATTCATATTTTGTCTCTAAGTGTAAAGTCACTCATCCACCTAAGCTTTCTCATCTCGGTAACACTTAATTTAGTTTTATGCTTCTCTTTTAAAGGCCAACATTCCATGTCACAGAACATTGCAGTTCTCACTATCATCTTATAAAATTTTTCTTTCAATCTAAGCGGTACCTTTCTATCACACAATAGGCCGGAAGCATTCCTCCACTTCAACCAACCAACTTAAATTCTACTAATAACACCTCCATCTATATCACCATCGCTTAGAACAATAGACCTGAGATATCTAAAGCAGTCAAACTTTTTAATAATTTGATCACACATAGTTACAACTCTGTCACCAGATCTACTACTATTTAAATTACATTCCATGTATTCAGTTTTAGTTCTACTCAAACGAACGCTTTTAGACCTCAATGCAGAACTCCATAATTCAAGTTTTTCCTGAGCTGTCTCTCTAGTCTTATCCACGAGAAGGATATCATCAGAGAAAAGCATACACGAAGGTACAATCTCCTGTAAATGTCCGGTAAGAGCATCCATAACTAAAGCAAAAATAAAGTCGATCCTTGATGTAATCCAACTGAAATAGAAAAATATTTAGCCAATCCTCCTTCTACTCGAACACAAGTAATAGCTCTAGTGTACATACCTTTAATGACTTGAATATAAGTCATATCAATACATTTTTTCTCTATAACTCTCCAAAGAATATCTCTTGGAACCTTATCGTAAGATTTTTCTAAATCAATAAAAATCATATGCAGATCCTCCTTATTCTCTTTGACCTTCTCCATCAAGCCTCTCCATAAATGTATAGCTACCATAATAGACCTGCCCGACATAAATCTAAATTAATTATGCTAAAGCTTTGTAATATGTCTTAACCTATGTTCAATTATAATCTCCCATAATTTTAAAGTATGACACATTAACTTAATTCCTCTATAATTTTCGCACTCTTGTGCATCCCCTTTATTCTTAAAAATGGGGACCAAAATACTCTTCGTCCACTCCTTCGGTATCTTTTTAGTTTTTAAAATAATATTAAAGAGTTTAGTAAGCCAAGAAACTCCCAAATCTCATATATATTTCCACACTTCAATTGGGATATCATCAGGTCCTATAAATTTTCCACCCTTGATTTTTTTAAAGCCTCATCAATTTCTTTTTTACTAATGCTACAGTAAAAATGAAACATTTTATTATTATTAACGATATTAAGATCCTTAAGTCGATCGTATTTTCAGATATTTTATTAAAAGGTTTATCAAAATAACTCACCCATTTACGTTGAATATCTTTTTTTAAGAAAAACACTTTTTGATTTTCATCTTTAATACACTTTAGTTAAACCTTTGTTTTTCTTTTTCTTTGTTTGATTAGTTTATACATAGATTTTTCAACATC
Source organism: Phalaenopsis hybrid cultivar (assembly GCA_002079205.1). NCBI lineage: Eukaryota > Viridiplantae > Streptophyta > Magnoliopsida > Asparagales > Orchidaceae > Phalaenopsis > Phalaenopsis hybrid cultivar. The sequence continues at coordinate 11,067 of JXCR01147284.1, forward strand.
TTTAGTATCTAATATATTATAAAAATCACTAAAAGCAGAATTTTTAGCATCACAGATTACTCTTCTAGACTCCCTACGGGTTATTTTATATTTTTCTCAATTCTCTAAAATTTTACATTTAAGCCAATTTTTAGAACATAACTCCTTATATTTTTATCTTTTCTTGCATATTATTATTCCACCACCAATTATTATAATTTATAAAAAATATTTTCTTTTGATTCTCCAAGTACATCTTTTGTCGTTTGTTTAATAGTGTTTGTTATTTTATCTCACATAGAATTTGCTTTTTCAAAAACATCCCAAATCTTAAAATCTTGAGGTTTACTCATAAAAATAATTTTATATGAGTTTTAGGTGCCCTCATCTAATTCTACGACAATGATTCATAGTATTCTTTATTTTACAACTCTTCATCTTAAAATCTAAAACTCATAATCGATGTTGAGTACTTAAATCTTCACTTTGAATGACCTTACAATTTATACATTTTTTATGATTTCTTCTTCTCATAAGAAAATAATCAATTTTATTATATTTATTTTAATAAATAATAATATGTCAATCTCTTTTCTTGAATAAAGTATTAGCAATAACAAAATCATACAACAACAAAACTTTTATCCCACTAAGTGGGGTCGGCTACATGAATCCTTTTTCTCCATTGCGCCCTATTTAGTGTCATATTCTCATTTAATTCTAATAAATTAAGATCATTTTTTATAAAAATATGCCTAAGTCATCATAGGTCTACCTCTGCCTTTCTTAACATAAGTCGAATCTAAAACAACTACTCTTTTAATCGGATCATCAAATGGTCGACGTTTAAAGTGACCAAAACATCTAAGACGACTCTCTCTAATTTTGTCTGTCACTGGAGCTACACCAACCCTATCACAAATATATTCATTTCGCATTTTATCTCTGTGTAAAGCCGCTCATCCAACTAATCATTCTCATCTCGACAACACTTAACTTAGTTCTATGCTTCTCTTTTAAAAGCCAACATTCAGCGCCATAGAGCATTGCAAGTCTCACCACCATCTTAATTTTTTTTTTTCTTTTAGTCTAAGCGGTACTTTTCTATCCACAATAAGCCCGAAGCATTCCTCCACTTCAACCAACCAAGGTGCGTTTGGCGTTTTCAAAACGCCGCTTGAGTGTTTGATTGTTGCGTTTAGGGAGTGTTTTTGAAAACGTTGTTTGGCGCTTTTAATAGACACGACCGCGGGATTGACCACGCGGCCTGTGTTTTCGATTCCGCTTCAAAGGTTTTTTCCTCCCGTGCCCCCCATCTTCTCCCTCGCTCGCTTGACCACTTATACTCATCACATGCAGCTCTGTGAAAGCAAAGATCTAGCCGACAAGGGGAACGACGGCAAAGCTCGTGGCACCCCCACTACAGCTCGCTGGCGTTCTTGGAGGCGGTCAGAGGCTTCTCGTTGGTGGAGATTCTGATGTCGAGCTTCAACACTGTGCTAGAAAGCCAAATTCAATTTTGTTCATAAATGTTTTCTTTTTCAGTTTTCATTCTACTTGAACGAATGTTTCATCTGGATTGAAGGAAATAAAATTGCAATAATTACTTTTAAATATGTATTTCCTTATCTCAAATTTCTAACCCTCCTGCACATCCGCAAATTCTGCATTCTTGATAATAAATGTGGCATTTTTAGTGCTTTTTTTATAAACTATATCAAATTTTTATAACATTCAGTTTTGCGAAATAATAATAAATTTATGTAAATAATTTGATTGAATACTAAATGCTCCGAATTTCAGATTCTGTGTTCAAAACTTTAACTAACTCTGATTAAAAAATAGATTAAAACTTGTTCAATTTTTGTTGTCTTTAATTATTTAAATTACTAGATTTTAAATTGTAAGATTGAACTTTGGTAAATTTAGAGTGGATGCATGCTCGATACAAATTAAGCATGAATGATTGCATAATTTCAATTAGATGTGAGGTCTATTTAATTTTAGATTCTCTTGAAAATTGATACTTATTTGGGGTCCTATTGGTAAAGAAGAAATATTGAAGAAGTCTAGGGGTTTATTTGTAAAACCATTGTAATATCATACTTAAGCCCATGTTATAAATGTAAAAAATAGGTTTTTATGAAAAATTCTTTGCTTAGTGAGAGGTGTCTCTTATTTTGTTTTGTTGTTTTGTATTAGCTTTCTGCTTCTCAAGTATCAAATATATTACTATGACAGTTCTGTTGCAATCAGCTTTATTGCACAGAGACAGAATGATCATTTATCTAGAAACAGCTGCAAATCAGGTGTTTTCAAATAGCACAAACCAAACAGTCTGTCAACTTATCCAGATAAGCTGCAGATCATCAAAATCAGTTGTTTATCAGCAAAGATCAATAAGTTGCAGCTGACCCAAACATACCTTAAATCTCCTCCAATATAATTTTTTACTTCAAGAGATATCATTTGCATTAAGTCTTCTANTTGTTTTCAAATAGCACAAACCAAACAGTCTGTCAACTTATCCAGATAAGTTGCAGATCATCAAGATCAGTTGTTTATCAGTAAAGTTCAATAAGTTGCAGCTGCCCCAAACATACCTTAAATCTCCTCCAATATAATTTTTTTTACTTCAAGAGATATCATTTGCATTAAGTCTTCTAGGTAATTAGAGAATATACCTTAAATCTCCTCCAATATAACTTTTTACTTCAAGAGATATCATTTGCATTAAGTCTTCTAGGTCATTATAGAATATATCTTTAGAACATATATCTAAATCTACTTTACGAGCATAAGCACTTATAATATTAAAAATTTTAGTATCAATAATAATCTTAAGGGCTATAATTTTATCTCCAATTCTATTAATTTTTACAACATTATCTTTCAAACTCTTATTTATATTACACATACACCTTTTCCAGTGCGACTCTTACATAAATACTAAAGTTTAAAATCAAAGTTATCACTCTCCTTAACCTTTTCTCCAACTTATTTAGTTTCTTAAATATATAAGATATTTATCTTTTTAGGAATCATAATATCAACCAATTCTATTAATTTACCCGTGAGAGTACCTATATTCTAAGACTCTATCCTTATTTTAGTTTCATAAACTAACTTCTTCATCAATCATTCAACTATGTCTGATAACATACAATTTAAGTACACACACACATATATACATATAATTATATTTATATAGTCATTTTGCTATGACACCCTAAAACCAAGAAATGTAGACACCAATCCCATGGAAATCCACTTATTTCTCTGAAGAGTCCGTCAGCCCGGCTAACCATAACAAAAGTGTTTAATATCGACATATTTTATTATATTATATTATTAGATAAATTTTATCTAAAATACAAAAATATTACTACAAAAAGTACGCCAGTATTTATAATCAATAGTAAAACTATAATAATAAAATTTCACATATCTATGCTATAAAGAAATAATAATTACTGAACCATGGCATGCGAGCAAATAAACATGAATCAATGCAGCAATAAAACAAGGCTAGTTACACGTGAAAGTCATTATGAATACAAATGAAATTTGTTATCATATTAACACCCCTAATTAGAAATTGTACGTTTATCNTTGAACCATGTCATGCGAGTAAATAAACATGAATCTATGCAGCAATAAAACAAGGCTAGTTACACATGAAAGTCATTAGAATACAAATGAAATTTGTTGTCATATTAACACCCCTAATTAGAAATTGTACGTTTATCTCATAATAAAGAGCAAATACTTACCTCAAGGCGACTAACAAGATCTTTCTACTAATTTGACGATTCGACTATTAATCCTATACCAATTAGAAAATAAGATAAAATAAATATAAAATTAAATTTATTTATTATGAAATTAGATGCAACCAAATCGGCCCTTTTATTATTATTATTATTATTATTATTATTATTATTATTATTATTATTATTATTATTATTGTTGTTGTTGTTGTTAAAAACAATAAGTTAGAACAATAATCATTTTTTTTTTTTTGAAAGGGAGGACAAATTTTTATTTTTAAATAAAATTTTGAGAGATTTAAATGCATAACAGCTATCCTTAGTAATAGCACCATAATAACTAAATTAAATCCTATAGGTTCTTAAATCTCGTATCTCATATGCTTGCCTTAAATCCCAAACTAGGAAATCTGGTTTGATGATGGCATGTACGGGTACGAGGAAGGGGAGCAGGACGAAGGTTACCTTCCTCGCTGGTTTTAGGTAGGCGCAAACAGAAGGAGGTAGGTTTGCTGGTTTCAGGTAGGCTCCAAATGCGACAGACATCGAGGATATTGGGTATGGGAGCAGGT
>JXCR01147284.1:16469-44307 GCA_002079205.1 Phalaenopsis hybrid cultivar
AGCAAAATATTAAAATTTCTACCTGTAAAAGTCCAGTAAAAAAGGGCGGAGAAAAATCATTGAATTTCTCAACCGACAGAAGAGAAACTGAGACAATACTCAATGCCTGCATAGACGTGAAAATTTTATTTGAATACAGCAATTAAATAAACATGAACACTCATAGTGCAGAACCATTCAACAAGAACAATTTTTTCCATAATAACGCATGCTTACTGTTTAAAAATAAGGGCTTTTACATAAATACCACACAATTCTTATATATTTACATATATAACACCAAAAGTTTCATATTTACATGTGTATCACTCAAATCATTAACATCACATAAAAAAATACCACTATTCCTATTTTTTTAAAAGTGAAATACACCTATTCATGCATAAGTTTATAACACCAAAGTGCTAAAAATGTAAATATAAAATTTTAGGTGTTAGATATGTAAATACATAAAAATTTTGTGGTATGCATGTAAAATTCCCTTAAAAATATTATAAAGAAGTATTACAGGGGCTGACTTAACTGTGCCTATGACCGTGTGGGGACGTGAAAACCGATAGAAAGCATCCAATGATGAAAATAGTAAATCCCATAATTTCATCACAGTATATGCTTCAGGTTCTGGTTCTAAGGACTGTCCAGATGTGGCATTTAGATGTTTCCAACCATTAAAACTGGAAAATCTTGCAATTTTCAGCCCGATATGTTTATTTGTATGGCAACCTGGAACCCTTTTCTTCCAGGATTTATCTATCATACTACATTCTTGTTGACTCAAATATTGACGATGTGAGCAGCAACCTGTAAGTTAAACAAGATTTTTATTCTTGGTATACACCTATTGTATAAAGGAAAGAGTGTCGTTATAAAGACTAATAATACATGAACCCAACTTCTACAGAAAAACAAAGACATAATTCCACAGTTAATTGACAAAAACAAAGATTAGCCCCAAATCTAAAATTGCAAATGATTCAAACAAGTGCGAGCTTGGCACTTGTATATTTGTTTCAGTTCATCAACAACTCTTGAACCAAACATGAACAAGTTTAAGTTGACTAAGGTAAAAAATCATGTTCAAGCTCCAAATTTACTATTAATCCAAGCACAAGCCAAACATGAAGAATAAAAGAAAAGAAGATTTACATACATAACACTCAATTCTTATGTACTTACATATCTAACACCTAAACTTCAATTTTTTACATATATGCCACCTTATACATGAAAAGGTGTATTTCACTTTTAAAAGTTAAAACTAGTAGTAGTTTTGATGCGAAGTGCAAGATTTGGGTAGTATAATTGTAAGAAAAACATAGTTTAGGTGTTAGATATGAAAATATATAAGAATTAGGTGCTATGTATGTAAATGACAATAAAACAAAATAATATCAGCAAATGCATCAGAAAATGTCATGATTTGATTGCACAATGAAAACTTCGGCATTATGACAAAATAACATATTTTTAAGTAATAGAACTTAAAATACGATTTATTCATGATTTGTAAACTATAGTTCATGGTTTTTAAAGTTTAAATAAATAAGTCAAACTTTAAAAATATGTATCATTCAGGCACATATAATCATATGTGAATACACATATAAGACATATAAATTATATCTATGTAAGTGCGTGCATATAAAGAGAGAGAGAGAACTTGTCAAGATGAACATTGCTGAGATAGCCATGTTCATATTAACCACCTTGAGACCAAGCTCAATGATATTGTGGTTATAACAAGCATATCTTAAAAATAAAATAGATTTTTTGGAGTCTAGAATCTAAGGACTCATCCACAGCAATGATCAATGCAATCAAGACAACACAAATTAAAGTAGTCAAACAATCAAAACATCATCAATAGTGATTCCATAAGATTTATGTGTTTCTTTCTGTTCTTTTTTTTTCCTTTCTTTTTCGTTTGTAAGTGTTAAGGATAATGGCCGACTCCAACCACTAATATTTATATTTATTTTCTGTTGGATAGTGCATACTGGACTGCTCGGTATGAAGATACAGAGGATCTTATTTTTCTAACTTCATTCAAACGAGTTCTATTTCAACATATATATAGATAGAAAAATCTTGGTGCTCATATTTGTGCCCAAAAGCTGTACATGCTAGTTTTTTGTTAGGAATATTGATAGCTCTCATTTTCTTTTTCCTTTTGTTGCATTGGACCAGGCCCATGTTTTGACGAACTGGGCACTCCTTTTGTAATCTTTTTAAAATTTTTTATTTAGTAATGCAATATGCACATTTCAAGGATAGTGCATACTGTCACAACCCAGCCCGTGATTTGGAATTAACCAAGACATGTACAAATGATCATACGAAGGGAATTAAGATTTATTTAATTAATTCTATAACTAGCTATTAATAAATGAAAGAGCTACTAAATAAATTAAGTTGAAGTGATATAATTAAACTTACCTCATTACATGTTGTTCACGTTTTCTATAATTTTTTTTTCTATTGCTCACCTTTTAATAAATTAATTATATTTGAAAATTTAGTTTAAAACAACTGTAGGTTAACTAAAGTCTGTGAATACCCACACTCCTAAACTACAGTAATACAAGGAAAAAAAACACAATATATATGTCAGTTAAGCTTTCAATAAATCAATATAAACATTTGATATTTTAAGATTATGATGTTATTTCATGAATTTTATTATATCAATAGCATATTTATATCATTATATATATGTACAATTGTCACATAAGCATGATCTAAAAGTTGTACCAATTAAAATATTTTAATATCAACATTTTTTTTCATTTATATGCACGGGTACTTTAGTATTTCCTCATTAATACCATAAAAAAGGTGACTCCATCATAATCAAGCATGCACATACAAACATACTATAAAAATATCACTTTTCAATGACAAATATTTCATTTTCATTTGCATAACAGTCAATTTTCTTATACAAGATTTAATATCCAGAATAATTTAAATAAAGCTGAGAACACAGGATATTCTTACAATTTTAAAAAAATTGAATAGAACCATAAATCAGGGATATGCAGTACTATAACAGTAACAATAAATGCATTTGATCGAGAAGAAATAGAATATTACTATGACAAAAGAATATAAGTATTCAACTCGATCATAGACAATCTGCTTGTTTTTAACTTGTATTGCTTCCATCAAACTATCCCTTATAAAACATAAAATATTCATTTATCACTTTACTTAATTTTGTTTCAATTTAACTATCAATTATTATTACAATATTTTAATTAACATTTCAATACTTTAAGCTTTAAGTTTAATTATTATAATAAAAATTAATATTAAATATCATTAATTTATATAGAAATACATTTAAAATCAAAACCCTAACCTTTCTTTAGTGCCTAAATCAAACGCACTTTTAATATTTAAATAATAAATTTAAATATATAATATATACAATATTTATTAAAAAACTTACCCTTAATTACAGTCGAAAAAACCGCCCACGTATGTGAGTATTCTCTTCTCTGTGTGTTAATTAAGGTTCGGTTTCCTCCTACTTGAGTCGCTCGCCATCCTCTCTGCCCTCGCACGTCACGAGAGCTCTGGCTTTAGCTCCCTCCCGGTCGACATTGTGGCTCAACCCAGCAACACAATGTTAACTTTTTCATGGAAAACTTTGGCAATAAAGTTGTGCTCGAAAAATATTACATGACTCATCTCCCATTGTTGATAAAAAATAAATTCCGTTTTTAGTTCTGGAAAATCTGAATGTTAACCTTTTTTCAATCCCTAGACATGTGCATATATAGCAGTTCGTTAAGATGGGATATAAAAATCCTTCCAAGATGGTCAATGGACATTCAAATCAAATGTTGTTCACTTAGTGGAAAAAAGTAAGATAAGCCTCATTCAATTGAATGAAAATCATTCATTTGTTTCTATTGTACGCTCAAATCAAATGATTATAGGGTCAAGTCAATGTATAGAACTACAGAGAAAATAAGGAACAAACTTATCATAACATGTGAAAAAACTAATAAGATTATCCAATCTCATATAAGCATGCCAGTTCATGAATAAGAACTTATTTTACATGAGATCTGATATATATATACACCAATTTTACAAAGATCGTCATTATTTTCCATTTTCTAACAAAAATTAATCAAATCAAAAGAATGTAAACAAGATTCTTAGAAGCCTTCCTTAGAATTTGGATGGCCAGATAACAGCCATCATGGAGACAAAAGACTTATCACCTTCTTATATTGATGCTCTTTTGGGTTCTCACATTACATATGAGCAAAATCTAGGACAAAAGAATGATGATGAGCCAACAAAGAAGAATGCAAAAATCATTGCTCTTAAAGCCAAAGACTCCAGCTAAAGCTCGGTAAGAAAAAAGGTGAAGATGAATCAAGCAAATAACAAGGAGATTCAATTGATTTCCAAAGCAATAAAGTAAAGTGATATAAGTTTGACAGACTTCATTCAAATACAAAGATAAGAAAGATTCAAATAATGATAAAAGAAAAATAAAACATTGTTTGTTTCGACTGTAAAGAAGCCAGGAACCATACAATGGGACTGTTCAAACTTCAAAGTAAACAATAAGAAAATTAGGAAAAAAGGAAAGAAGAATCAAAAAAGGCTTATTTGGTCAATTCAAAGTTAGAAGCATTCTCAAACAAATCAGAAAACAAAGAAAGGATAACAATTCAAAGTTAGAATAACTATGTATGTAAATATCCCTAATTAAAAAGCACCCTATTTGATATGGGTATCAAAACTCAAAACATGATTAAGTTTTAAGTTTTCCTTTATACTAGGAACAGCTAAATCATGATGTGTTTGCCATGATGTGCTTGATTAATTTCTGCTCAAGACAAGAGGTCCATCAAAATTTGCAACTCTAAAATCAGGGGATGGCGAAAGAATAACAATAGGCAAACAAGTCCACATCAAAGACAACCAGCATTAAATCTGTCAGCAAGAATTCTACCTCCTTAGCAAAGCCATTTCTAATCCACAGTCAAAGCTATAATCCACAAATCCAACACGCTTACCAGTTCGTTTCCTCAAACATTTGATTCATAACCTACAGAGGATCGAATTTCTTAATGCCACAATTGAACAGTACTGAACCGGACAACAAAACACTAATTCAAAAAACAACACCGATTAATCAACTCTTGCAATAAAGAAAATTACAAACAAGTTCCAACAACTCCATGAATAAGAAAACAGGCTGCATGCAACACACGCACCTCCAGACGAGACAGGGGAGGACAAGAGAGAGAGATGCGAGGGGAGCGGGCGAAGAAGGAGAGATTGTACCGCCATCGTTGCAATNCAATTCTACCTCCTTAGCAAAGCCATTTCTAATCCACAGTCAAAGCTATAATCCACAAATCCAACACTCTCACCACTTCGTTTCCTCAAAACGTTTGATTCATAACCTACAGAGGATTCAATTTCTTAATGCTGCAGTCGAACAGTACGGAACCCGACAACAAAACTCTAATTCAAAAAACAACACCGATTAATCAATTATTGCAATAAAGAAAATTACAACCAAGTTCCAACAACTCCATGAATAGGAAAACAGGCTGCATGCAATACACGCACCTCCAGACGAAGCAGGGGAGGACAAGATACAGAGATGCGAGGCGAGAGGGCGAAGAAGGAGAGATTGTACCGCCATCGTTGCAATCTAGGTCTGAGGAGGGAACGAGCAGCAGTACTTAAACTTCATGTGCGAGAGTGAGAGGAGCGTGTGCAGCAGGATTTGGGGTTCCGTGGAGGTTAAAAAACCCCAACAAGGAATGGACAAAAGAATTGGTTGGGATCACGAGATAAAGCCTGCTGGGAGCCAAAAGAACATGGCGCATGAACGTGGGTAGCCGTTCGGCCGTTCCTCAAGTAGTTGGGGAGTGTACTTGGAATATTTTTAAATTATTTGAATAGATGCTAATAATTTATTTATTTTTTATTTATTTTTTTTTAATGCTTGATTGGCTCTTTGATCTAAAAAATAATTATTTTATTTTATATTGAACCAAATAATTTTAAAATATTTTAAATAAAAATATGACACATGCGCATTCATTTTAGAATCGTAGAAGTAGAAGAAAACCATTATAAAAAATTGATGATAGGTGTTAGATGATGGCAGCCAGCTAGCAGCTGTGATTAAAGATGATATTTGATAGACTTGGGCGGTCGCTGATAGTCACAAGCAACATTAACTAGAAAGATCACCAGTAGGAGATGATAGTGGTGAGCGACAAGTGGGGGAGAGTGGACAGCAGCAGATAACGTATTTGTACAATGTATTTGGAAATCGACCAAGTATAGAGTAATTCTAATGCACATGAAATGAATTATATGGTTTGTTTAAAGTTTTCTAAAATTTTACGCTACATTCTAAATTTTTGAAACCAAAGACAAAAATTATTTAAATTCCCCTTAAAGTCTTTACAACATAGTCTCTCTAGCTTTGAAATCATTGTTCACACTATAAAACTTTAGCCAAAATATCCTTTGGTCATCACAATACTAGCTATGAATTTTTCATAATCATTATCAAATGACAATTTATTCATCTTTGAATCATGATGAAACCATCTTCAAACAAAATAGATCATGANGTTTAAAACAACTGTAGGTTAACTAAAGTCTGTGAATACCCACACTCCTAAACTACAGTAATACAAGGAAAAAAAACACAATATATATGTCAGTTAAGCTTTCAATAAATCAATATAAACATTTGATATTTTAAGATTATGATGTTATTTCATGAATTTTATTATATCAATAGCATATTTATATCATTATATATATGTACAATTGTCACATAAGCATGATCTAAAAGTTGTACCAATTAAAATATTTTAATATCAACATTTTTTTTCATTTATATGCACGGGTACTTTAGTATTTCCTCATTAATACCATAAAAAAGGTGACTCCATCATAATCAAGCATGCACATACAAACATACTATAAAAATATCACTTTTCAATGACAAATATTTCATTTTCATTTGCATAACAGTCAATTTTCTTATACAAGATTTAATATCCAGAATAATTTAAATAAAGCTGAGAACACAGGATATTCTTACAATTTTAAAAAAATTGAATAGAACCATAAATCAGGGATATGCAGTACTATAACAGTAACAATAAATGCATTTGATCGAGAAGAAATAGAATATTACTATGACAAAAGAATATAAGTATTCAACTCGATCATAGACAATCTGCTTGTTTTTAACTTGTATTGCTTCCATCAAACTATCCCTTATAAAACATAAAATATTCATTTATCACTTTACTTAATTTTGTTTCAATTTAACTATCAATTATTATTACAATATTTTAATTAACATTTCAATACTTTAAGCTTTAAGTTTAATTATTATAATAAAAATTAATATTNTAACCTGTAAGTTAAACAAAATTTTTATTCTTGGTATACACCTATTGTATAAACGAAAGAGTGTCGTTATAAAGACTGATAATACATGAACCCAACTTCTACAGAAAAACAAAGACCTAATTCCACAGTTAATTGACAAAAACAAAGAATAACCCCAAATCTAAAATTGCAAATGAATTAAACAAGTGCGAGCTTGGCACTTGTATATTTGTTTCAGTTCATCAACAACTTTGAACCAAACATGAACAAGCTTAAGTTGACTAAGGTAAAAAATCATGTTCAAGCTCAAAATTTACTATCAATCCAAACACAAGCCAAACATGAAAAATAAAAGAAAAGAAGGTTTACATACATAACACTCAATTCTTATGTACTTACATATCTAACACCTAAACTTCAATTTTTTACATATATGCCACCATATACATGAAAAGGTGTATTTCTCCTTTTAAAAGTTAAAACTAGTAGTAGTTTGATGCGATGTGCAAGATTTGGGTGGTATAATTGTAAGAAAAATATAGCTTAGGTGTTAGATATGAAATATATAAGAATTAGCTGCAATGTATGTAAATGACACTAAAACAAAATAATATCATCAAATGCATCAGAAAATGTCATGATTTGATTGCACAATGGAAACTTCGGCATTATGACAAAGTAACATATTTTTATGTAATAGTCCATGGTTTTAAAAGTTTAAATAAATAAGTCAAACTTTAAGAATATGTATCATGCACGCACATATAATCATATGTGTATACATATATAAGATAAATAAATTATATCCATGTAAGTGTGTGCCTATAAAGAGAGAGACAGCTTGTCCAGATGAACATTGCTGAGATAGCTCATGTTCATATTAACCACCTTGAGACCAAGCTCAATGATATTGTGGTTATAACAAGCATATCATAAAAATAAAATAGATTTTTTGGAGTCTAGAATCTAAGGACCATCTACAGCAATGATCAATGCAATCAAGACAACACAAATTAAAGTAGTCAAACAATCAAAACATCATCAATAGTGATTCCATAAGATTTATGCGTTTCTTTCTTTCTCTTTTTTTTCCATTTCTTTTTCGTTTGTAAGTGTTAAGGATAATGGCCGACTCCAACCACTAATATTTATATTTATTTTATGTTGGATAGCTGGACTGCTCGGTTTGAAGATACAGAGGATCTTACTTTTCTAACTTCATTCAAACGAGTTCTATTTCAACATATATATAGATAGAAAAATCGTGGTGCTCATATTTATGCCCAAAAGACTGTACATGCTAGTTTTTTGTTAGGAATATTGATAGCTCTCATTTTCTTTTTCCTTTTGTTGCATTGGATCAGGCCCATGTTTTGACGAACTAGGCACTCCTTTTGTAATCTTTTTAAAATTTTTTATTTAGTAATGCAATATGCATTTAACACTGCAGTTGCCGGTCCCAAGCCCGGATGCGAAAAGTGGAGGGTTGCGTTAGGTAGTCGACAGCCAACGTAAAACTTATCGAAAAAATCATGACATGAATCATTTTGATCATTGTGTAAGTGCTAGGGCGTCCCCTAGAAGCGACGCGCTATATAGCCTGAATACAGTGAAAACTGTGCAAGGGCCGCTACACCGGCGTCCGGGTGTAGTGTTAAATAAGCAAGGGTTCCCACATTACGGNATATAATTTTTTACTTCAAGAGATATTATTTGCATTAAGTCTTCTAGGTCATTATAGAATATATCTTTAGAACCTATATCTAAATCTACTTTACGAGCATAAGCACTTATAATATTAAAATTTTTAGTATCAATAATAATCTTAAGAGCTATAATTTTATCTCCAATTCTATTAATTTTTACAACATTATCTTTCAAACTCTTATTTATATTACACATACACATTTTCCAGTGCGACTCTTACATAAATACCAAAGTTTAAAATCAAAGTTATCACTCTCCTTAGCCTTTTCTCCAACTTATTTAGTTTCTTAAATATATAAGATATTTATCTTTTTAGGAATCATAATATCAACCAATTCTATTAATTTACCCGTGAGAGTACCTATATTCTAAGACTCTATCCTTATTTTAGTTTCATAAACTAACTTCTTCATCAATCATTCAACTATGTCTGATAACATACAATTTAAGTACACACACACACATATATACATATAATTATATTTATATAGTCATTTTACTATGACACCCTAAAACCAAGAAATGTAGACACCAATCCCATGGAAATCCACTGATTTCTCAGAAGAGCCCGTTAGCCCGGCTAACCATAACAAAAGTGTTTAATATTGACATATTATATTATATTATATTATTAGATAAATTTTATCTAAAATACAAAAATATTACTACAAAAAGTATGCCAGTATTTATAATCAATAGTAAAACTATAATAATAAAATTTCACATATCTATGTTATAAAGAAATAATAATTACTGAACCATGGCATGCGAGCAAATAAACATGAATCTATGCAGCAATAAAACATGGCTAGTTACACATGAAAGTCATTATGAATACAAATGAAATTTGTTATCATATTAACACCCCTAATTAGAAATTGTACGTTTATCTCATAATAAAGAGGAAATACTTACCTCAAGGTGACTAACAAGATCTTTCTACTAATTTGACGATTCAACTATTAATCCTATACCAATTAGAAAATAAGATAAAATAAATATAAAATTAAACTTATTTATTACGAAATTAGATGCAACCAAATCGGCCCTTATTATTATTATTATTATTATTGTTGTTGTTGTTAAAAACAAGAAGTTATGAACAATAATCTTTTTTTTTTTTTGAAAGGGAGGACAAATTTTTATTTTTAAATAAAATTTTGAGAGATTTAAATGCATAACAGCTATCCTTAGTAATAGCACCATAATAACTAAATTAAATCCTATAGGTTCTTAAATCTCGTATCTCATATGCTTGCCTTAAATCCCAAACTAGGAAATCTGGTTTGACGATGGCATGTATGGGTACGAGGAAGGGGAGCAAGACGAAGGTTACCATTCTCGCTGGTTTTAGGTAGGCGCAAACAGAAGGAGGTAGGTTTGCTGGTTTCAGGTAGGCTCCAAATGCGACANCGGTTTGATGATGGCATGTACGGGTACGAGGAAGGGGAGCAGGACGAAGGTTACCTTCCTCGCTGGTTTTAGGTAGGCGCAAACAGAAGGAGGTAGGTTTGCTGGTTTCAGGTAGGCTCCAAATGCGACAGACATCGAGGATATTGGGTATGGGAGCAGGTGGTTTGGGTGAAATCAACCGTGTGAAGTAAAAGGTAAGAAATAATTCTTTAGGTNTTTGGGTATGGGAGCAGGTAGTTTGGGTGAAATCAACCTTGTGAAGTAAAAGGTAAGAAATAATTCTTTAGGTTCCTATAAAAATAGTTCTTAATAGGGATTATTTTAGCCTATATTAGAATAGTCTAGTGACTAATTTGAAACTCTTATAAATTTTGGGACAATGGCCCACAAAAATAACTAGGGGTCCATTTTTCCACTTCACTCTTAAGCGTTTTTAAAACAAAATACACANCCTATCCTTAGTAATAGCACCTAATAACTAAATTAAATCCTATAGGTTCTTAAGTCTTGTATCTCATATGCTTGCCTTAAATCCCGAATTAGGAAATCCGGTTTGACGATGGCATGTACGGATATGAGGAAGGGGAGAAAGACGAAGGTTACCTTCCTCGCTGGTTTTAGGTAGGCGCAAACAGAAGGAGGTAGGTTCGTTGGTTTCAAGTAGGCTCCAAATGCGACAGACATCGAGGATTTTGGGTATGGGAGCAGGTGGTTTGGGTGAAATCAACCGTGTGAAGTAAAAGGTAAGAAATAATTCTTTAGGTTCTTATAAAAATAGTTCTTAATAGGGATTATTTTAGCCTATGTTAGAATAGTCTAGTGACTAATTTGAAACTCTTATAAATTTTGGGACTAAAATGGCCCACAAAAATAACTAGGGGTCCATTTTTCCACTTCATCTTAAGCGTTTTTAAAACAAAATACACAAACCCACATAGGTGAAATAAGAAAAAGAAAAATAAGGGAGCCCGGAGAGATACCTTATCTATTTCAATGTCAAATAACTGATTCAGTCCAACAATGTAAATGTTCATGAATAGAGCAGCAATCACTGCCTGCAAATTATTTAATGTTAATAAGTCATAGAACGTATTCAACGCAGCAAAATATTAAGATTTCTACCTGTAAAAGTCCAGTAAAAAAGGGCGGAGAAAAATCATTGAATTTCTCAACCGACAGAAGAGAAACTGAGACAATACTCAATGCCTGCATAGACGTAAAAATTTTGTTTGAATACAACAATAAAATAAACATGAACACTCATAGTGCAGAACCATTTAACAAGAACAAATTTTTCCATAATAACGCATGCTTACTGTTTAAAAATAAGGGCTTTTACATAAATACCACACAATTCTTATATATTTACATATATAACACCAAAAGTTTCATATTTACATGTGTATCACTCAAATCATAAACATCACATAAAAAATACCATTATTCCTATTTTTTTAAAAGCGAAATACACCTATTCATGCATAAGTTTATAACACCAAAGTGCTATAAATGTAAATATAAAGTTTTAGGTGTTAGATATGTAAATACATAAGAATTTTGTGGTATGCATGCAAAATTCCCTTAAAAATATTATAAAAAAGTATTACAGGGGCTGACTTAACTGTGCCTATGACCGTGTGGGGACGTGAAAACCGATAGAAAGCATCCAATGATGAAAATAGTAAATCCCATAATTTCATCACAGTATATGCTTCAGGTTCTGGTTCTAAGGACTGTCCAGATGTGGCATTTAGATGTTTCCAACCATTAAAACTGGAAAATCTTGCAATTTTCAGCCCGATATGTTTATTTGTATGGCAACCTGGAACCCTTTTCTTCCAGGATTTATCTATCATACTACATTCTTGTTGACTCAAATATTGACGATGTGGGCAGCAACCTGTAAGTTAAACAAGATTTTTATTTTATTCTTGGTATACACCTCTTGTATAAAGGAAAGGGTGTCGTTATAAAGACTAATAATACATGAACCCAACTTCTACAGAAAAAAACAAAGACATACTTCCACAGTTAATTGAAAAAAACAAAGATTAGCCCCAAATCTAAAATTGCAAAAGATTTAAACAAGTGCGAGCTTGGCTCTTGTATATTTGTTTTAGTTCATCAACAACTCTTGAACCAAACATGAACAAACTTAAGTTGACTAAGGTAAAAAATCATGTTCAAGCTCAAAATTTACCATCAATCCAAACACAAGCCAAACATGAAGAACAAAAGAAAAGAAGATTTACATACATACCACTCAATTCTTATGTACTTACATATCTAGAACCTAAACTTCAATTTTTACATATATGCCACCTTATACATGAAAAGGTGTATTTCACCTTTTAAAAGTTAAAACTAGTAGTAGTTTTGATGTGAAGTGCAAGATTTGGGTAGTATAATTGTAAGAAAAACATAGTTTAGGTGTTAGATATAAAAATATATAAGAATTAGGTGCTATGTATGTAAATGACACTAAAACAAAATAATATCATCAAATGCATCAGAAAATGTCATAATTTGATTGCACAATGAAAACATCGGCATTATGACAAAATAACATATTTTTAAGTAATAGAACTTAAAATATGATTTATTCATGATTTGTAAACTATAGTTCATGGTTTTTAAAGTTTAAATAAATAAGTCAAACTTTAAAAATATGTATCATTCAGGCAAATATAATCATATGTGAATACATATAAGATATATAAATTATATCTATGTAAGTGTGTGCGTATAAAGAGAGAGAGAGAGAGCTTGTCAAGATGAACATTGCTGAGATAGCTCATGTTCATATTAACCACCTTGAGACCAAGCTCAAGGATATTGTGGTTATAACAAGCATATCTTAAAAATAAAATAGATTTTTTGGAGTCTAGAATCTAAGGACTCATCCACAGCAATGATCAATGCAATCAAGACAACACAAATTAAAGTAGTCAAACAATCAAAACATCATCAATAGTGATTCCATAAGATTTATGCGTTTCTTTCTGTTCTTTTTTTTTTTCCTTTCTTTTTCGTTTGTAAGTGTTAAGGATAATGGCTGACTCCAACCACTAATATTTATATTTATTTTCTGTTGGATAGTGCATACTGGACTGCTCGGTATGAAGATACAGAGGATCTTATTTTTCTAACTTCATTCAAACGAGTTCTATTTCAACATATATATAGATAGAAAAAGCTTGGTGCCATATTTGTGCCCAAAAGCTGTACATGCTAGTTTTTTGTTAGGAATATTGATAGCTCTCATTTTCTTTTTCTATTTGTTGCATTGGACCAGGCCCATGTTTTGACGAACTAGGCACTCCCTTTGTAATCTTTTTTTTAATTTTTTATTTAGTAATGCAATATGCACATTTCAAGGATAGTGCATAATGTCACAACCCAGCCCGGGATTTGGAATTAACCAAGGCATGTACAAATGATCAGACGAAAGGAATTAAGATTTATTTAATTAATTCTATAACTAGCTATTAATAAATGAAAGAGCTACTAAATAAATTAAGTNCCAGGCCCATGTTTTGACGAACTGGGCACTCCTTTTGTAATCTTTTTAAAATTTTTTATTTAGTAATGCAATATGCACATTTCAAGGATAGTGCATACTGTCACAACCCAGCCCGTGATTTGGAATTAACCAAGACATGTACAAATGATCATACGAAGGGAATTAAGATTTATTTAATTAATTCTATAACTAGCTATTAATAAATGAAAGAGCTACTAAATAAATTAAGTTGAAGTGATATAATTAAACTTACCTCATTACATGTTGTTCACGTTTTCTATAATTTTTTTTTCTATTGCTCACCTTTTAATAAATTAATTATATTTGAAAATTTAATTTAAAACAACTGTAGGTTACTAAAGTCTGTGAATACCCACACTCCTAAACTACAGTAATACAAGGAAAAAAAACACACAATATACATGTCACTTAAGCTTTCAATAAATCAATATAAACATTTGATATTATAAGATTATGATGTTATTTCATGAATTTTACTATATCAATAGCATATCTATATCATTATATATCTGTACAATTGTCACATAAGCATCATCTAAAAGTTGTACCAATTAAAATACTTTAATATCAACATTTTTTTTCATTTATATGCACGAGTACTTTAGTGTTCCCTCGTTAGTACCATAAAATAGGTGGATCTATCATAATCAAACATGCACATACAAACATACTATAAAAATATCACTTTCCAATGATGAATATTTCATATTCAATTGCATAACAATCAATTTTCTTGTACAAGATTTAATATCCACAATAATTTAAATAAAGCTGAGTACACAGGATATTCTTACAATTTTAAAAAAGTTGAATAGAACCATAAATCAATGATATACAGTACCATAACAGTAATAGTAAATGCATTTGATCGAGAAGAAATAGAATATTACTATAACAAAAGAATATAAGTATTTAACTCGATCATAGACAATCTGCTTGTTTTTAACTTGTATTGCTTCCATCAAACTATCACTTATAAAACATAAAATATTCATTTATCACTTTACTTAATTTTATTTCAATTTAACTATCAATTATTAATGTATTACAATATTTTAATTAACAATTCAATACTTTAAGCTTTAAGTTTAATTATTATAAAAAAAATTAACATTAAATATCATTAATTTATATAGAAATACATTTATAAATCAAAACCTTAACCTTTCTTTAGTGCCTAAATCAAATGCACTTTTAATATTTAAATAATAAATTTAATATATACAATATTTATTAAAAAACTTACCCTTAATTACAGTCGAAAAAACCCCCAACGTATGTGAGTATTCTCTTCTTTGTGTGTTAATTAAGGTTCGGTTTCCTCCTACTTGAGTCGCTCGCCATCCTCTCTGCCCTCGCACGTCACGAGAGCTCTGGCTTCAGCTCCCTCCCGGTCAACATTGCGGCTCAATCCAGCAACACAATGTTAACTTTTTCATGGAAAACTTTGGCAATAAAGTTGTGCTCGAAGAATATTACATGACTCATCTCCCATTGTTGATAAAAAATAAATTCCCTTTTGAGTTCTGGAAAATCTGAATGTTAACCTTTTTTCAATCCCAAGACATGTGCATATATAGCAGTTCGTTAAGATGGGATATAAAAATCCTTCCAAGATGGTCAATGGACATTCAAATCAAATGTTGTTCACTTAGTGGACAAAAGTAAGATATGCCTCGTTCAATTGAATGAAAATCATTCATGTGTTTCTATTGTACACTCAAATCAAATGATTATAGGGTCAAGCCAATCTATAGAACTACAGAGAAAATAAGGAACAAACTTATCATAACATGTGAAAAAACTAATAAGATTATCCAATCTCATATAAGCATGCCAGTTCATGAATAAGAACTTATTTTACATGAGATCTGATATATATATACACCAATTTTACAAAGATCATCATTATTTTCCATTTTCTAACAAAAAATAATCAAATCAAAAGAATGTAAACAAGATTCTTAAAAGCCTTCCTTAGAATTTGGATGGCCAGATAACAGCCATCATGGAGGCAAAAGACTTATCACCTTCTTATATTGATGCTCTTTTGGGTTCTCTCATTACATATGAGCAAAATCTAGGACAAAAGAATGATGACGAGCCAACAAAGAAGAATGCAAAAATCACTGCTCTTAAAGCCAAAGACTCCAGCTAAAGCTCGGTAAGAAAAAAGGTGAGGTGAATCATGCAAATAACAAGGAGATTCAATTGATTTCCAAAGCAATAAAGTAAAGTGAAATAAGTTTGAAAGACGTCATCNTCAAAAATCATTGCTCTTAAAGCCAAAGACTCCAGCTAAAGCTCAGTAAGAAAAAAGGTGAAGGTGAATCACGCAAATAACAAGGAGATTCAATTGATTTCCAAAGCAATAAAGTAAAGTGAAATAAGTTTGAAAGACGTCATCNTTTTAATAAATAGTGGCATTAAGTAGGTAGCGCGTTATTGAATCTTGATCTGTTCGTCAATCACAGTAAGTAATAGAGCGTGAGACACGAGAGAGGGGGACAGAAAAGAAAGTGTACAGTGATGCACATTAATTTGTTCTATAGATTATCTCTTTCTCATAAAATAATTCATTTGTTTTAGAGGAGGGGATGCCTTATGTGAAGTTACATGTTTGCCCCTAATTTTAATGATGGTTGGGGGAGTTATAGGATATTTTAGATGTATGGGTCTATGACTCAATTATTCTTTGACTCGGGGGACTTAAATTAGTGGGGTCTTGGATTGGCAAGAGTTGCTCCTCTAACTGTGCTAGATTGGGGTGTTCGGTCAGCTTTTCATAGACTACGGGTCGACAAGACTAGCTCGGTCGACTTGGCTTTGCTAATCGAATGTTCTAATTTGATTGTCGACCATTTATCGTTGGATGAGGAGCTCTTGTTGACAAAATGAGAATATGTTACAGACAGAGGGTGAATTGTCATAATCCTATAGATAACTCATTTTTTTATGAGGGGATCCGGGCCCTCCTTAGTTGTACTTTTCTGTCTACAAGTCTATTGGATCTCCTCCTAATTCTCTTATTTATTGAAAGCAATAACTACGATAAGAATAAGAAAATTAAATTAAGAAGTAGATATTATTTATTTTGTAATCAGAGCTTTAATAATTGAACTTCCTGGATTTTTGTGCCCATGATTCTTAAAATAAGATCGTGACAGACTCTTTTGTTATTTCATTTTTATTTTGAGTCTCTACATTTGAGTTATTCGGCTTTCAAAAGTCCCCATGTTGAATGCTTTCAAAAGTCACCAATATGGAAATGATGTGGCTACCTTCGGATTATCTGCACCGCGGCCCCCGAGGCTAAAAAAAACTGAAAGTAGAGAAGTTACTTAAGGAAAAAGAAGGCCAAAGAGAGAAAGTAGACTAGAAGGCAAAAAGTAGAAAAAGAGACTTGCTTTTGAAGGAACAGGAGACATTTGAGTTGATGGATGAAGTGGGGTCATCTGACTCGCATCAAGATCCTTAATGGGGGAAATATTGAGTAGAAGATAGAAGCAGGTTGGGCAATCCGATTGCCGGCCTGTCAACCCAACCTACTATTATGGCCCATGACCAGCCGGCTGGACAACCTATGCAGGGAGTCGTTGGAGCTCCACTACCCAAGGCACAAGAAGCTGCTAGTGCTCTATCACCGACTAAGGGGGCGAAGGACTGCAAGCATCTCATTGCCACTTGGTGAGAGTGGTGTGTCGCTTTAGTGGTCTAAGTTAGATCAACTTCTTTGGGATACTCTATCCCAATGCTTTTACTATCTTCCAGTACATGTGAGGTGATATAAGTTGATGATTTGCCTGAGTGGGATGTTGGTCTGGGTGGTTCGACCCCAGGACCAGTTGAGGCAATTCTGGTTCCAGCTAGGAGTGAGGAGAACGTGCTTAACAGCCCCAACAGCTCTATTGCTGTCCACGGGGAGGTGATCAACCAATGCATGTTGTCCCCTAGATCAATGGTCTACTGCTTAGATGAGATGGAGGGCTCCTTCACTTGGGCAACTAAGATGCAGCGGCAGCATGAGATAAAGGAGATGTGGGACGAGGCAATCCTTCAACTGAAGTTGTTGGATATTTGGGAGATCTGCTTGATGCTATAGATCTAGGCTGAGATGGACTGTGTATTTAGGTTTAAGTTTGGGGTAGAGCTATTGTATAAGAGGCTGCGTCGAAGATGACTAGTCATCGTCGATGCAGTAAATGAACCACTTGTAAAATATTTTCTCTTCAAATAAGTTTTGACTTTAATATTTTTGAAAAAAAAAATTCTATTATTATTTGCTTATTTGTTTTCCCGCCCAGATCAAACCTACCGCCATAGTTGCTATAATGACATACATTGTTTACTGCTAGGGCTGTCAAAAAAGCTCGTTGTTCGCGAGCAGTTCGTGTTCGGTTAGTTAATGAGTTCGTGTTCGATTCGTTCGATGGGTAAACGAGACGAACGTGAACAATTTTTTTTGGTTCAGTTAGTTAAACGAACCAAACACGAACAGTGATGCGTTCGTTCGTGTTCGAATCATTATTTTTCGAAATATAAAATAATTTAAAATAACTATATATAAAAAATTTATGATTATTTTAAAAAATTAAATTTTATAAATTATAATATATAATAAAATAATAATAATAATATATTAATATACTANTCCCAAGGAATGGACAAAAGAATTGGTTGGGATCACGAGATAAAGCCTGCTGGGAGCCAAAAGAATATGGCGCAGGAACGTGGGTAGCCGTTCGGCCTTTCCTCGAGTAGTTGGGGGGAGTGTACTTGGAATATTTTTAAATTATTTGAATAGATGTTAATAATTTATTTATTTATTTATTTATTTAATGCTTGATTGGCTCTTTGATCTATAAAATAATTAATTTATTTTATATTCAACCAAATAACCCGAAAGTATTTTAAATAAAAATATTACACATGCACATTCATAAAAACTTGATGATAGGTGTTAGATGATGGCGGCCAGCTGGCAACTGTGATTAAAGATGATATTTGATAGACTTAGGCGGTCCCAAGCAACAATAACTACAACGACCGCCAGTAGGAGATGATAAGGATACTTATCATACACAACAGAATTCCTATACTTATTACTGATTCATGATAAGGAGAAAAATATTTTCATATTTAGTGATTTTCTTCTACAAAAACTCAAGTTATATTTTTAAGTTTGTACTGTTTTTTGTCAAAATATTAAAATTACCAAAAATATTTAAACTTTCTTTATTGTGAAAACGTCTTTAGTTTAAATAATTATCTTTTTAAAAACAGAAAGTTTTCCAAAAAGTGCATATTGCATATCTTCCTTGTGGGTTTTATATTCAGGTTTTAATCAAAAAGTCTCATATTACTTGATAACGATGCATACTTACGTAGTATCCCAATATAAATTAAAAGTTAAATTTTTATTTTTCTTCAGGATCAAGTTTTTTATTTTGTTACGAAATAAGGAAATTTAAGTGAAAAATATAATCAGAATTATTGTTATACTGTTGCATATAGGCAATTTCGGGATCACTACATAGTAACATAGAAGTGAAACCATAGAAAAAAAATGAGCAAGTACAAGTTGTGAGACTGGGAATTGGGGAGCAATTGGAAAAAACCCCTAGGAAGAAGAGTAGTTATGTAACATTAGATCTTGAGCCTGGATCATCTAAGTGAGAATCCTGCTAAAGACTTAAGAATCCTTGAATCACCTCCTAAGGAAAAATTTCTTGCAACTGGTGGGGTAAATAATATAATGATATACAAGAGGGGAGCTAATTGAGAAAGTTCTTGATCTAGAAAATACCATTGAGAATTCTACTCTAAATTAACCCTCGACACACCCTCTGGAAGATTGTTATTGAATTGAGAGTGAGAAGTATAAGAAATTTTAAAACTTGATGATTTAATGAAAACACTAGGACAAACAAAATATTGGGCGATCGATCAGAGATTATTGAAATAGAAAATTAATTGTAAAGGAAGAATGTTAGGTTTGATTTGACCTTAAATCAGGTTGAGGACGTTAAATCAAGTGTTGTTTGGGAGACAATCTAAGTATTATGGTGTGTTTCAAGCATATTTTTACTTTGCATTTACTTTGAAATTTGTTTCAATTTTATTTTGAATTTATTTCAAATGTTTTTGGTTGCTTTGTTTAACAAGTTTCATGTTAGTTTTAGTGAAATTTTTATTTGAGTTGATTGAAATTATGACATTTGGACTTTTGATAATGGTGATTTGATGTAAATTGATATTGTTTTTCTGAATTACTATATGTTACGCTCGTTGATCTTGATGTTTTGTTGTGATGTTGTTTTTGATTTTGATTCCATGTTATTGCATGCTAGATTATTTTCATCTTTCNATTTTAAAAGTTATTCATTTGAGCTATTTTTTCATGTATGCATATAAAGGCTTTACATTACTAAAATTACATATAGAGATAAAAGTGTGGTGAAGGAAATTATTGAATGTTTTAAAGCTAATCATTTCATTATATAGGCTAGTAGATTATCTCTCACACAATCTTTTAAATGTCATGCATTATAGTTTTGCAAGTCCCTTTGCATTACTTGTTATTGAGGATAATAGAGAATAAGGGCTACTTTACCATGTTCAACATTAGGAGAAAAGATGTAATAATTGTCATTGTTAACTTGCATTGATCATTGGACTAGATTTTAGAGAATACCCACCTAAGGTGGAATTCCATAAGATGGGCAGAAGTAGTAGACAATTAGATTACTATGAGGGATAATATCTAAAAACTTGAGTTGTATTTTCTTATAGTATGTGTACTTCTTAATCATAATAAACACAACAATATTTATTGAAAAGCTTTAAGTGGTTGATGATGAGAAAATTTATTTTTTGATATCGAAAAAGTAAGATGTCATGGGGGTGGACAATAAGAAATTTGAAGTGTTATATGTTTCATAATGAGGCCAGTATCTAAAGATGATGGTGTTAAGATGTATTATAATCCAATGACAAAAAAAAAACTAATTTGTTGTCATGAAATTAAGGAAAAAAAGATAATTATGAAGTTAAAAAACTTAAAATTTAGCTCAATTAAATAAAATATATTTAAGATTCAGAGATATGTATAAAATTACATTTGATTTATAAGTTTGAGGCAAAATCATCAACAAGTTCAACCTGGGGTACTAATTTAACTTCTGATTAAGGATATACATCATATTTTCTAGAAACTTATGGTGAAAATTATAAACTTTTTTAATTAAAAAGCAATAAAACAATTTTCTTATATTCACTGCACTTTAATAGATATGATTGTTAAAAATAGTTTATCATATAGAAAGCAACAAAAAGACTATTCCTCAAACAGAATTATGGTGGCAGCATAAAATGCACATGCTTAAAGTTACCCCAAACAATTGAAAATACATGGTTAATAATAATCATGTTTGGAGTTACTTTTATTAAAAAAAATTAACCATATACCTTATCATTACTATAAACTTAAGTAATTAATGTATAAGTTTTTTTAAAAAAAGGTTGAATAAATCATTTATATGATGAATTACAATAATAAGAATATGTTGAGGCAGAAATGAATGTGTGACCATTAAATAATTTTGGAATTAAATTAGGCAGTTAGCTAACTTCTTAAATAATGGACCCCAAGGGATGCAACCCAGTAACATAGAAGTGAAACCATAGAAAAAAAAATGATCAAGTGCAAGTTGTGAGACTGAGAAGTGGGGAGGAATTGGAAGAAACTCCTAGGAAGAAGAGTAGTTATGTAACATTAGATCCTGAGCCTGGAACATCTAAGTGAGAATCCTACCAAAGACTTAAGAAACCTTGAATCATCTCCTAAGGAACAATTTCTTGCAACTAGTGGGGTAAATAAAATAATGATCTACATTAGGGGAGTTAATTGAGAGAGTTCTTGATCTAGAAAATACCATTGAGAATTCTAATCTAAATTAACCCCCGACATACCCTCTGGAAGATTGTTATTGAATTGAGAGTGAGAAGTTATAAGAAATTTTAAAACTTGATGATTTAATGAAAACTCTAGGACAAAAAAAAATATTGGGCGATCGATCAGAGATTATTGAAATAGAAAATTGACTGTAAAGGAAGAATGTTAGGTTTGATTTGACCTTAGATCAGATTGAGAACATTAAATCAAGTGCTTTTTGGGAGACAATCTAAGTATTATCGTGTGTTTCAAGCATATTTTTTACTTTGCATTTACTTTGAAATTTGCTTCACTTTTATTTTGAATTTATTTCGAGTGTTTTTGGTTGCTTTGTTTAACAAGTTTCATGTTAGTTTTAGTTAAATTTTTATTTGAGTTGATTGAAATTATGACATTTGGACTTTTCATAATGGTGCTTTGATGTAAATTGATATTGTTTTTCTGGATTACTATATGTTACACTCGTTGATTTTGATGTTTTGTTGTGATGTTGTTTCTGATTTAGATTCCATGTTATTGCATGTTGGATTATTTTCACCTTTCATATGCATGTATAGGTGCCTAAAGTTAATTAACATTACTAAGCGGTGGATGTCACTTTATTATAGTGCCTCATGAGCAGGATTTTTGGTAAATTGATAAGGTTATGTAAAACTTTTTAGGATCTATGAATATCCATCAAATGTGAGAATTTGAATTAATTTCTTAACAATTTAGTCATTCTCTTTAATTACAACCATTTGTTGCTCAATCATCCCATGATATATAAGGTGTAATTATAAATATAAGTAATTAACTAGAAATATTTTAAATCTTTTTAATTTTTAAGTCAATCAATTTAATTGAGTCTTTTTTTGAATGATTTATAATATTTCAGTATTCATATTAAAAAGTGATTATGAGTAGTCAATTATGGGAATACTGAACATTCAAAATCATTAATATATATATATATATTCAACTTGATATAATAATTCTTAGTATAAATGAAAAAAATGAATAACTAAAAAAGCAAAAAAAAAGTGTTGAAATGTCTAAAAAAATAGAAGAAAAGAAAAAAAAATTATGAATGACCCCGATACAGAAAGACATATCAAAACAAGTGGCAAGTGGTGTGAGAAGAAGATTGGAGTTGAGTATGAAAATCAAAAGTTAGTGTATAATCTCTTGCTTAATTAATAAAACTTCAAAGCTTGTTTAATGAAATTCTTAGATGTTAAATTTAGGAAAGTGTTAAGTGATTTTAGATTGGTTGATTAAATATTAATTAACTTAGAAAGTATCTCTGAAAAAATGAAAATATTTTAATCATATTGGATTAGGTGTTTTGTNTGAAAACGTCTTTAGTTTAAATAATTATCTTTTTAAAAACAGAAAGTTTTCCAAAAAGTGCATATTGCATATCTTCCTTGTGGGTTTTATATTCAGGTTTTAATCAAAAAGTCTCATATTACTTGATAACGATGCATACTTACGTAGTATCCCAATATAAATTAAAAGTTAAATTTTTATTTTTCTTCAGGATCAAGTTTTTTATTTTGTTACGAAATAAGGAAATTTAAGTGAAAAATATAATCAGAATTATTGTTATACTGTTGCATATAGGCAATTTCGGGATCACTACATAGTAACATAGAAGTGAAACCATAGAAAAAAAATGAGCAAGTACAAGTTGTGAGACTGGGAATTGGGGAGCAATTGGAAAAAACCCCTAGGAAGAAGAGTAGTTATGTAACATTAGATCTTGAGCCTGGATCATCTAAGTGAGAATCCTGCTAAAGACTTAAGAATCCTTGAATCACCTCCTAAGGAAAAATTTCTTGCAACTGGTGGGGTAAATAATATAATGATATACAAGAGGGGAGCTAATTGAGAAAGTTCTTGATCTAGAAAATACCATTGAGAATTCTACTCTAAATTAACCCTCGACACACCCTCTGGAAGATTGTTATTGAATTGAGAGTGAGAAGTATAAGAAATTTTAAAACTTGATGATTTAATGAAAACACTAGGACAAACAAAATATTGGGCGATCGATCAGAGATTATTGAAATAGAAAATTAATTGTAAAGGAAGAATGTTAGGTTTGATTTGACCTTAAATCAGGTTGAGGACGTTAAATCAAGTGTTGTTTGGGAGACAATCTAAGTATTATGGTGTGTTTCAAGCATATTTTTACTTTGCATTTACTTTGAAATTTGTTTCAATTTTATTTTGAATTTATTTCAAATGTTTTTGGTTGCTTTGTTTAACAAGTTTCATGTTAGTTTTAGTGAAATTTTTATTTGAGTTGATTGAAATTATGACATTTGGACTTTTGATAATGGTGATTTGATGTAAATTGATATTGTTTTTCTGAATTACTATATGTTACGCTCGTTGATCTTGATGTTTTGTTGTGATGTTGTTTTTGATTTTGATTCCATGTTATTGCATGCTAGATTATTTTCATCTTTCATATGCATGTATAGGTGCCTAAAGTTAATTGACATAACTAAGCGGTGGATGTCACTTTATTATATTGCCTCATGAGCAGGATTTTTGGTAAATTGATAAGGTTATGTAAAACTTTTTAGGATCTATGAATATCCATCAACTGTGAGAATTAGAATTAATTTCTTAACAATTTAGTCATTCTCTTTAATTACATCCATTTGTTGATCAATCATCCCATGATATATAAGGTGTAATTGAAAATATAAGTAATTAACTAGAAATATTTTAAATCTATTTAATTTTTAAGTCAATCAATTTAATTGAGTCTTTTTTTGAATGAATTATAAGATTTCAGCATTCATATTAAAAAGTGATTATGAATTGTCAATTATGGGAATGCTGGACATTCAAAATCATTAATATATATATTCAACTTGATATAACAATTCTTAGTATTAATGAAAAAAATGAATAACTAAAAAGCAAAAAAAAAAAAAAAAAAGTGTTGAAATGTCTAAAAAAATAGAAGAGAAGAAAAAAATTAAAAAAAATTATGAATGGCCATTAATCAAGACATATCAAAACAAGTGGCAAGTGGTGTGAGAAGAAACTTGGAGTTGAGTATGAAATTCAAAAGTTAGTGTATAATCTCTTGCTTAATTAATAAAACTTCAAAGCTTATTTAATGAAATTCTTAAATCTTAAATTTAGGAAAACGTTAAGTGATTTTAGGTTGGTTGATTGAATATTAATTAACTTAGAAAATATCTCTGAAAAAATGAAAAAATTTTAATCATATTGGATTAGGTGTTTTGTGATTTGCTTAGGCTCAAATGGGTGGATTAAAGGAAGATTAGGCTATTAAAGATTAAAGAAGATTCAAACATAAGATTGTACTTATGAGCCCTATGATGTAATTACATCAACTTTTGTTGTAGTTACGTTGGTGTTTGTCCATGCTCCGTGATTGGATTAAATTTGGCAGGTTTGGAAGCGGTTTTGAAGCCCTAATTAATATATGGAGATGAAGGAAGACCTGAAATATATTTTTTGGCCTTTGGGGCTTTGTCTTTAGGGTTTAGCTGAGACTTTGAGGCTCTAGAGTGTCCTTTCATTGTTCACTTGAGAGAATTTTTTTTTTCTATTAATCTTTTTTCACGTTTTTCTATTGAGAGTTTGGAGAGGTTGTGAGAAGAAATTGAGTTCACTTATATGATAGAGATAAATTTGTATTGAATGGAGAAGATCACATTGTATTACAAGGACTGATTGGCTCGAGTTTGGTAAACTAGAATTTTTTCATGTTATAACTATTTTGACAACTTTTCTCGTAGGATCAATGCAAAAACTCATAATCCATATATTACTTGATCGACACATATACATGCATGATTAACTGATTGTTTGGCAACATTTTCGAGCATCAGTAGAAACACTCATGCTTGGGTACCCCTATGACTCGTTTGGCTGGGCTAGCATGACCTTGACTCAGTAAGGCCGTTCGATCATTTTGCTGGATCGACACAGCTGGTCTGTTGAATTTAATTTGCTTTGGATCGGTAAGATTGACTCGGTCACCAAAACTTTGCCGATTGATTGATTTATAGTGGATATCAGTTATCGATCCCTATATGAGGAGCTTTTGTTGGCAGAACGAGAACAAGCTATTGAGCAGAGATTATATCATCGTAACTCATTTGCTTAAAGGGGGTTCCTCGAGGATGATCTATCAGTCCCTGGCAAGAAACCTCAGGGGCGCCCTTAGAACGACTGATTATGGTGAGGTACTGAATTCTCCCCTCGGGTCGGGTCTAACGAGAGGTATGTCGATGCTTTCGTTCGGCCATCCACTGTGGTCTGGTTCTTGACCAATCGGTTCTAGCTTAGATCATCATTTTTATTATTCTCCTGATTTGATTAACCATCATCCTTCGCTCGGATGTTTGCACCTAATTGGATAAGCGAGTCTCATACTTCAATTGGTGGGCCCTCCTTTATCAAATATTATTCTTTCTGAATCATTGGATTACTTCGGGATCCACACTGACACATTCTTGATGTGCCACCTACCTTTGGTTTTAAAATAAGTAAATTATGATGCCATGATAAACTATGTTTGTGTTGAATATATTTAATTAACTAGATGGAGAAATGTGTCAAATATAATTATTATTGTGTAATCATAATTAACAACTAATGACCCACAATCTTTGTCAGTTGTCTATCTCTAAACATAAATAAAATATATTAACAATAGAGAATTTTCTCTTGAACCGATAGACTCAAATTTGAATGCTACACTAATTACAAATCTATAATTTCATATTTACCAAAAAAATAATAATAAACATGAGTTGTCTTCCTGCTGTTTTCAATATAATTATTTCTTGTTGACATTATAATGGTGTCATATTTACATAACTTTAATAATTCTAATGAAATTAAAATAAAGCTAATATTTATTATAATGATTTAAATTTATTTATTTATTTATTTGTAAAATTTTTACGTTTTTTTTAAGGAATGACCAGAGCCTCCAGCCACTCCTAATGTGTCTAGCAATTTGAGTATCACTTCCTTAAGAACAACTGAGCCAGAGGGGATTCGAACCCCCAACCTGAGGAAAAATTAGTGAATGAGAACACCTGATACAAATTTGCATCAGGTGTCCAATAACAGGGGGGCCCAAACCGTGTATGTGAGTGGGCCCAAATTGCCACGTGACCCCCTGTTATTAGACACCTCATGCAAATTTGCATCAGGTGTCTTGATACAATAATTTCTCCAACCTGAGAGGTCTTACATCTAGGATGTCAGCCAACAAGCCGAGGTACAGGTCACTCAAAACTTATAATTAATATATTATTTACATTTCTTCATTTAATCTTAATAATATTGATTAAGTATAATGAAGCAAGAAAGAGGATTGGGCTGAGCTGCTAGAAAAGGATTGGTTACAAGATGGGAAATGTGCCAAATATGATCAGGGGAATTTACATACATACCAAACAATTGTTATATATTTACATATGGACTTTCATGTTTACATATATGTCCCTCAAAACTATGACATTACATCCGAATGATCATATTCTTAATTTCTTAAGAGTGAAATTCACATTGTGTGGCGTAAGCTGTAACTCTAAATGTTATAAGTGTAAATATGTAAAAATTTTGTGGTATGCATGCAAATTTCCCATATCATTACAATTAGGTAACATAGTTGTCAACTTTATGACCCACTCTTGGAAATGTTTGTTAAATAGAAAATTTTCGTGCCAATTCATTCAATAATGCCATGTTGAAGGACAAGCTAAAAAGTAATAATTAATGAACATGTGATGTTCTCCTTCTTCTTCTTCTTTTTTTTTTTTTTTTTTTTT
>JXCR01147284.1:44323-57052 GCA_002079205.1 Phalaenopsis hybrid cultivar
TTTTTTTTTTTTTTTTTTTTGGTAATATGTTGATCATTTTTTAATAAATAGTGGCATTAAGTAGGTAGCACATTATTGAATCTTGATCTGTTCGTCAATCACACTAAGTAATAGAGCGTGAGACACGAGAGAGAGACAGAAAAAAAAAGTGTATAGTGATGCACAGTAATTTGTTTTATAGATTATCTCTTTCTCATAAAATAATTCCTTTATTTTAGAGGAGGGGATGTCTTATGTGAAGTTACATGTTTGCCCCTAATTTTAATGATGGTTGGGGGAGTTATAGGATATTTTAGATGTATGGGGCTATGACTCAATTACCCTTTGACTCGGGGGACTTAAATTAGTGGATCTTGGATCGACAAGAGTTGCTCCTCTAATTGTGCTAGATTGGGGTGTTCGGTCAGCTTTTCATAGACTACGGGTCGGCAAGACTAGCTCGGTCGACTTGGCTTTGCTAATCGAATGTTCTAATTTGATTGTCGACCATTTACCCTTGGATGAGGAGCTCCTGTCAACAAAATGAGACTAGGTTACAGACAGAGGGTGAATTGTCATAATCCTATAGATAACTCATTTCTTGATGAGGGGATCCAGACCCTCCTTAGTTGTACTTTTTTGTCTACAAGTCTATTGGATCTCCTCCTAATTCTCTTATTTATTGAAAGCAACAACTAAAATAAGAATAAGACAATTAAATTAAGAAGTAGATATTATTTATTTCGTAATCGGAGCTTTAATAATTGGGCTTCCTGAATTTTTGTGCCCATGATTCTTACAATAAGGTCGTGACTGACTCTTTTGTTATTTCATTTGTACTTTGAGTCTCTACGTTTGAGTTATTCGGCTTTCAAAAGTCCCCAATATGGAAATGATGTGGCTACCTTCGGGTTATCTGCACCGCGGCCCCATTCCGAGGCTAAAAAAAACTGGAAGGAGAGAAGATACTTGAGGAAAAAGAAGGCCAAAGAGAGAAAGTAGGCTAGAAGGCAAAAAGTAGAAAAAGAGACTTGCTTTTGAAGGAATAGGTGGACGAAGTGGGGTCATCTAACTCGCATCAAGATCCTTAATGGGGGAAATATTGAGTAGAAGATAGAAGCAGGTTGGGCGGTCTGATTGTCGGCCTGTCAACCCAACCTACTATTACGACCCATGACCAGCCGGCTGGACAACCTATGTAGGGAGTCGTTGGAGCTCCACTACCCAAGGCACAAGAAGCTGCTAGTGCTCTATCACTGACTGAGGGGCGAAGGACTGCAAGCATCCCATTGCTACTTGGTGAGAGTGGTGTGTCACTTTGGTGGTCTAAGTTAGATCAACTTCTTGGGGATACTCTATCTAATGTTAGGCTAAAACATTCTTTACCTTTGCTTTTACTATCTTCCAGTACATGTGAGGTGATATAAGTTGACGATTTGCCTGAGTGGGATGCTAGTCTGGGTTCGACCCTATAACCAGTTGAGGCAATTCTTGTGCCAACTAGGAGTGAGGAGAACGTGCTTAACAACCCCGACAACTCTATTGCGGTCCACGGGCAGGTGATCAACCAATGCATGTTGTCCCCTAGATTAATGGTTTACTGCTTGGATGAGATGGAGGACTTCTAAGCTTGGGCAGCTGAGATGCAGCGGCAGCAGGAGATAAAGGAGATGTGGGACGAGGCAATCCTTCAACTGAAGTTGTTGGATATTTGGGAGGTCTGCTTGATGCTATAGATCTAGGCTGAGATTGATTGTGTATTTAGGTTTAAGTTTGGGGTAGAGCTATTGTATAAGAGGTTGCGTCGAAGATGACTTGTCATGGTCGCTGCAGTAAATGATCCACTTGTAAAATATTTTCTCTCCAAATAAATTTTGATTTTAATATTTTTTAAAGAAAAATTATTTCTATTATTATATATATATAACATCTAAGTATTTATATTTACATTCAAAACCCTCAACTCTTCACCTTTTTGTCCATTGCCACATTGCTGCTTTTATTTGGAAATTGATGGATTCTATCTTATGATATCTCTTTAAATATGTTAGCCCATGGTCCTATAAATTCTAAGTATCAAATTATCCGTATTGTTATTTCTCTCAGTCTATGGTTTATTTAGAATGATAGGAACAGCTCGAAGCATCAGAATATTAATATGAATCAGTAGTCTATCGTGTTTAATATTTCTCATAAAATTAATCTCTTAATTAGAGCAACCCTAATGAATTTTAAATGTTTCGAAGGCTTTCAGCAGGCTCTATCTGCCTTTGCTCTTCAGGATTTGGAGCCTCCTGATCCTTATTTTGTTAAAGTGCATTGGTTCACTCTGAGGTTGGGGTGGGTGAAATCCAATACGGAAGACTAGATCTGGCAGCTTTGGTGGTCTCTTGAGATACCATATGGGTAATTTCTTATTTGCTTTTGCTGGCCCGATTAATAGTTACTCTGCTAGATTTCTACTGTTTTTTCCTTACATTGTTGTTTTTGCTCTGTCTTAGCTCTTTACAGGTTCCCTAATGTTCTTTTGGTGCTTTTGACTTGGCTTCTTCATGGTTCCATTGAAGCTTCTTCGTGTGGTTCGGTGTGCTTCTTTTTCGTGTTCTTGGTTCTTTTGGAGCTTCTTTTATGTGTGTTGTATTTTAGGAGCGGTGGGGATCCTCCTACCTTACTCTGTACTCATTAAAAAAAACACTTTTATATTTACATATCTAACACGAACATTTTACATTTATAACACATTGATGAGATAAATTTATAAATGAAAATGTGTATTTCACAAAGTAGACCACTTTTGAATGTAATACCTTATATTAATAAGAAATTAAAATAAAAAATGCAATAAACACCTTATTTTATACCAATCAGTATAAAGGCCAAAAGCATATATATGACTCCCACAACACCAAATACAACATTAATGATAAAGAGCCATTTGCATACAGACCATCCGAAACTTGTTATTTACATAACAAACCGACTCTCTTTCACCATTTTTTCAAATCCTCCCTCAAATAGCAAACTTCGTCGTAAAATCCCAACCCATTTTTTTACATTTTTATCAAATTCTCATTAGTTCGATAAATATCAATATTTCAGATGATCTGTACGTAACAATTCCTAGTAATTAATGATTAACCCTTCGACAAATCTTCCTAATTTCACCATGGGAGCCAACCAGANGAGCCATTTACATACAGACCATCCGAAACTTGTTATTTGCATAACAAACCGACTCTCTTTCACCACTTTTTCAAATCCTCTCTCAAATATCAAACTTCGTCATAAAATCCCAACCCATTTTTTTACATTTTTATCAAATTCTCATTAGTTCGATAAATATCAATATTTCAGATGATCTGTATGTAACAATTCATAGTAATTAATGATTAACCCTTCGACAAAGCTTCCTAATTTCACCATGGGAGCCAACCAGAGGAGAAATATTACCCATCTTAACTATAGACTTCGAATACTGCACGAAGAATTGATCATTACTCTCTGCAAATTTTGTCACAAGTTCCATGGTGACATTGCTGCCTGTGAAGAGAACCTCATCAGAGCTGAGAAGACCTTTGTTGGCTATGAGGTTTTTGAAGTACTGATTATCGAATTTTGTAGGGGTGGTGAAGTCTAGGGAGAAGATGGTCTGGTCGCCGCCCGATCGCGGGCAGGCGGTTCGTAAATTAGCCGCGTAAGCTTGGTCCAATGTGATGTCGGGCAGGCCGTTCCCGGTCTGGTTGTACAATCGTTGTCGGAAGCTGGTGCATCGTGATTTTCCGATCGTGTGGCTCCCTATTAACAAAATTTTAAAGTTGCATCAGTCTTTATCTCACATAATATACATAGGAAACAGGTGTTTTGTACGTCAAAATAGAATTTTGTGTACATAAGGTTGGTAGCTGTGTCATCAGTTTTGAATTCTCTGAGGTCACGGATTCGATCCCACCCGAGCGTATCTGTCTTACAGTGCGTAATAGAGTGATTAGACACATGAGGTTGGTTGAGGGCTCATATCATAGCCTCGGACCCATTTGTGTTTATTACACTAAAAACAATACTTTATATTTATGTAGNGTTGTAGGGGTGGTGAAGTCTAGGGAGAAGATGGTCTGGTCGCCGCCTGATCGCGGGCAGGTGGTTCGTAAATTAGCCGCGTAAGTTTGGTCCAATGTGACGTCGGGTAGGCCGTTCCCGGTCTGGTTGTACAGTCGTTGTCGGAAGCTGGTGCACCGTGATTTTCCGATCGTGTGGCTTCCTGTTAACACATTTTTAAAGTTTCATCAATCTTTATCTCCCATAATATACATAGGAATCAGTTGTTTTGTACGTAAAAATTGAAAGTCTTAAATCCTCTGAGGTCACGGGTTCGACCCCACCCGAGCGCATTTGTCTTACAGTGCTTAGTCGAGTAATTAGGCACATGAGATTGATTGAGGGCTCATATCATAGCCTCGGAACCATTTGTGTTTATTACACTAAAAGCAATACTTTATATTTACGTACAGCTGTGCTTTAGAAAGTCCTCAAAATCAACATAAATATAAAAGATTGGGGTGGTATAAATGTAAAAAAGAGTTTTAAGTGCTACATATGTATATAAATTGGAATTGGGTGGTATGTCTGCAAAGCTCCTAAAATAAACTATTACTCAACAGTCCTGAGCTCATAATTCAGACCAGAAGGCTACAAATTCAATGGCTAAATAGTCAAATAGTACAAAATATGACAGCTGCAGGTACCAAATATGTAGGAAATTCTTGGGTATTTAATTTGCAAATATTAATATTTAGATGATTTATATGTAATTATTCCTAAAATAAAATATATNCAAATAAGAATTTTAAGGAATTGGGAGGTATGGATGTACAGCTCTTAAAATAAACTATTACTCAACAGTCCTCCTAAGCTCATAATTCAGACCAGAAGGCCACAAATTCAATGGCAAAATAGTAAAATAGTACAACATATGACAGCTGCAGCTACCAAATATGTAGGAAAATCTTGGGTATTTAATTTGCAAATATTAATATTTAGATGATTTATATGTAATTATTCCTAAAATAAAATATTTCATGACATAATTACCTGAGAGGGCAACAACATCAACCACATTGAGTCCTTGTCTCTTGAACTTAGTGATAATTGTGCTGAGTGTATTATTTGGCTGTGGAATGTCATTGTTGGAGCCACTCAAACTTGCACTCATGGAGTCCCTCCTCCCCAATGGAACCACCCAATTTGGTCCTCCTCTCTGTTATATACAATAAATACATTAAATTAATACATATCAATGATCAACACCAAATGCGCTGGTTCGAGTTAACCATATGCGGATCGAATAAATCAAGTTCAGGCCAGATGCAAACCTTATCCATCAACTTGATTTAACGAGAAAATATTATGCCCGGACAACAGACGTGAATAAGATAAGATAGCATAAATCACATATGATGTGGTGCAATCTATGCCATTATCTGCACGTGTGGTTCACCGGACGTAATATTTTCTACGATTCAACATAGGACCTATTTCGTGATTTATGAAGTAGATGACTCACCAGAACGGTTCCATCCCTGGCAGCAAGAGCCAAGATATCTGCACAAGACACAGTGTTTGGGCAAGCTTTCTCCNATGAAGTAGATGACTCACTAGAACGGTTCCATCCCTGGCAGCAAGAGCCAAGATATCTGCACAAGACACAGTGTTTGGGCAAGCTTTCTCCNTAGAACGGTTCCATCCCTAGCAGCAAGAGCCAAGATATCGGCACAAGACACAGTGTTTGGGCAAGCTTTCTCCACCGCAGCTTTGATTTTATCAATTATCTCGAAACCTCTCGCTGAGTCACGATTCGAGTTCGATCGCTTCTCGCTTAAGAATGAGCCACTGCTATCTAATAATACCGATCCATCACAACCCTACACATGAGAAGAAATATAAAGCACGTTTAACACATAATCAAACAAAAAAAACTATATATATATATATATATATATATATATATATATATATATATAGACGAAATCGACANATCAGATGATGTTACGACATCAATTCGCATCCGACGCATGGCTGCTAACTTTATCCTTATAGGGGATGAACTGTACAAGAAGGCATTTGTAGGTCCATATCTCAAGTGTCTTCCTNCACAGCTTCGGCCATGCCTTTCCGAACTATTTCTTCAACCTTTGGACATGATTGTTCATAGAACTTAACGTTAAGCTTTGCTCCGCCATTGCCGACTTGTCCGAAGCAGACGGAAGAAGAAAGAAGAATAAAAGAGAGATGAAGAAGAAGAAGAAGAGGAGGAGGAAAGAACAATGAAAGACTCATTTGATTTCTTGGTGACTATATCGATTGGAGATGTCTTATAGATGAGGAGACTAAGGAGACAATAGGGTATTTATAATGCATGAGTTTCAAATAACAAAATAGGATGCCTGCAAAAGAGAATATTAGATGCAGACTCTGAATGCATTTAGACTCCATCTACTATATTATTGTATAACACTGCATATCCTTATTGTATACAATGTCTGATTGTATTCAGACTCCGCACATAATAATTTTCGTAGCAGCAACTGTGAGACCCTTAATAAAACATTGATGCATAAATAGGCATATTGATTTTTAAAAATAATATAATTAAATTGTATTTATATGAAAGAGATGTATGATGATGAAACTATAGCTAATAAAATAAGAGGAAGAGGAAGAAGAGTTGATGGATGTCATTTGTCTTACTTATACATCTATGTTCCACATTTTTCTTCCATCCCGTACCAATTAAGACTAGTTATAGTAAAAAAATAGTGCATTAATGATAGTAGGATGGAAATAATCAAAACATATTGACATTTCTCCAACCCAATTAAGGCCAAATGTATGGTCTAGTTTATATTAATGAAATTAAAAAATAGTCTATTAATGTTGAAATTTTCAATGCAAATTCAACATTATTTTGACCAATCTAATAAAAAAATATTCTAAGTTAATTTTCCTTTTCTAATATAATCATTGTATTTAACTAATTATTTGGTTTAATAGTGGATTAATTGATGTGAGTATCTAAGTAGCATATTAATCCATAAAATAATTATTAAAAATATAATATTAGTGAATATTTTATGGGCAGTTATTGGGTCAGTATTGGTAGGTAATAAGGAATCTCTTTGGTAGGATTAGGACTAGCAATTAGGTGTACTGCCCCATACAAGATTAGAATTATAAAACCACCTAATTAACCTTAAATGAAAATAAAATTTAATTAATGCTGAAAATAATAGTTAAAATAAATAAATAAATTGAATAGTTGGTATACTTCATTTGATATACTGTGAAAAGGAAGAAATTACATAAGTGTCACGTTATAAGAAAAATTATTCCATACGGGCGGCGTATGCAAAGATGCATGCACCGTCCGATCTCCACCGTTGATCAGGCCAAAGTTATATTTCGGTGGGTCTATTTTTTTTTTCAAAAAAAAATGAATGAAAGCTCTGATCAACGGTGGAGACAGGATGACGCATGCATCTCTGCATACGCCGTCTGTATGGAATAATTTTTCCACATTATGATCACATATATTTACATAAAACTTTCAATATTTGCATATACAAAGTTTTTTAAATATAAATGCCAAGCTTTAATTAGGAGTGCGTAGATATGTCAATACATAAGAATTGTGTGGTAAATATGTAAATTTTCCAAAAGAGAGGATCATTTTGCAAATATTTAAGAATTTGTTAAGTTATATATTTGTAATATAATTTGACCAAACATGAAGATGGCAATAATTATCTCAGATTTTAAAAAAGTGCGTTTGAAAGTGTTTGAAGATGATTTTCCAACGGTATTATTTCTAAGGGAGAGTGTCTATCAATTTATTTTACTAAGGTATTTGTGATTAAGAGGGACTATTTAACAACATTCTTACTAAATAGAGAAAAATTTGGTCATATGTCTATGGTTATTCTTAATATGAATGTGTGGTTGAAATTTATGAGGATGTAGCTATATATATTATTTTTAGTTATGGTTTTGATAAAATATGTAAAGTTTGTTGATATTTTCATATATATATTTTATCATGTGTTAAACATTTGTAGTAGAAAACTATAGTAGCTATTATCTTAACATTTTTCATTTTTATAGATATTATCTTCTAGTATGTATTTTATCTACTGATCTATTCTCTTGCATCCATCGATAAGCTTGTACTAAGATACCATGTCCTGTGTGGTGGTACATCTGAACTTTCGTTCGAATGTGCGGTCGTCGCACGACATCGTATTTGAGCATTGCTTTAATCCCACTCCTAACTCATGCAAAATTAACTGGCATGTCAAATACTCAACGCTCTTTGTCTATCTTTGAACGATAATTTTCATTATGCATCCTTTACAAAATCTCCTCCTATCTTCCTCGAGCCATCACCTCGCTCACTCTTATAGCCTCTTAGAACTCATAAACACACTCTCTTTTCTTAGCTCTCCACTTCTCTACACCCTTTCCGTCCATCATGAATTAAAATGCACAATAAATCAAGTACAAATTACTATCACCAAGTCTCATATCATAGCCTTACTTATCACACAAAAATCCAAAAAAGCACAACTCTCCTCCTCTAGCTTTTGTTATTCAGCTTCTTTGTTCCTTCAAGAAAAATGCCTATTCTTTATTGTTGTTGGTGTGACATTGTCACAAAATATGCTTTTTTTTTTTCTCATACAACACTAATACTCATCTACATCTTATATCTCTTCTCGTTATTATTATGCTTTGTAGCCATCTCCTTCCCTTCCCTTCCCCCCTCTTATATGACATAGACTCAATATCCAATATCATCTCTTCCCTAATTAACAACTAACCGTCGTCTTTCAATGAGTCACTGGTCACTCTCCATCTACTCTTTTTATTATCACCATTAAGCCTCACTAAAAGCCTTCCATTTTAAATAAAGAAAAGTATCAACAATTTGTTCTTGCAAACATTCACTTATCAAAATCACAATCATTTCCATCATCTCACTCTCTTTCTCAAATCCTTTTTTTTTTAATAAAAATATTATAATCAAGCTTATCCATTACTCTGTAATGCTCGTTCCTTTTTACTCTAAAACTCACATATTTTTCAAAGGCAAGTCATTCTAACACCAGACCTCATTACATGATTTCTACGCGTGCTTTCTAGAATGACAAATATAATACCCCTATCGCTCAAAATTAGCTTGCCAAACCTTTCTACTCATCCTTCACATAATCTCCTTGCCTTAAGTTTCATATTTGTAGTTGAAATTTATGCTCTCTCTTATGTATCTCACTTTGATAGTCAGAAAACTTTTTCCTAATAGGCTGGCAAACCATTTCCCTCCTTAAGTAATGCGACCACACTCTACTCACATCTAGGCAAAACACATTGCTTATCCACCTACTTGTTGAATCTCATTCTATTGAGTGTCATTAATCAACATCAACACTAAGCGACTTGAGACCTTCTTAATAATCCCTCCTTTTTTTTTATTCTAGTTGAAGTTGATCAGTTTATTATCATTTATCAATCTTCCTCTATTAAATACAATATTGTATTTATACTGCCACCACATGCATCTAATGTAATAATACTTGCATTGTAATAACATTGACATCTATTTATTGTAACATATATGATCTTTTCATATTTTAATCTTGTTAGTTGATTAGATAGTTGTGCCACTTGTTACGAACTTCCTTTATATTCATCCATTTTATATCTCTTTCTCAAATAACCTCGATGTAAAAAATAAATAAATAAATAAAATCAGCAGAATAATAAATGAAATAAACTAAAAAATATTTATAAATATAAGAAGAGTATACGAAGATGTCTTGTAAAATGATTCTCTAATACAAATCAGAGAGGGGCGGTCCAAATAATTAAAATCAAACCATGCTTGACCCTCAAAATTTTCTACTGAAGGAATGACCAAAGGCTATTATACGAGCCTCCAACTACTCCTAATGTGCCAACTTGTTCAAAATCAAACATGTTTAATCTTGTAAATTACGTGATTATCCATGGAGCTCGTATTTCTTTTCACGATTACACTAACCTAGAAGTAATATCCATATTCTCCCAAGTCAGCGTGAGTTAACCTAATTATTCCACTTGCCTGATCCCACACAACTATATCACAACACACATTAACACGTCAATTAGCCCCATACTAAACGTCAATGAAGCAAAGAACGTAAAAAACATAGCCAATATGAAATATCAAATTAATCACAACTTTCACGTAAAACACGAAATTTCTAGACTGTCGATTCAAATAAGAAAAAAAGTGAATCTACTCGCTACACATGCCTTGAAACAACATAAATAAACATTAGGCTACACCCTTTATGCTTCCACGAATATTTCCATCTTCTTTACGAGTAACAATGTTAAACCCCTCTAACAAGGAGATCACTTATCTCATAATAAAAAGCAGTTACTTACCTCGAATTTGAAATTTTGGGTCGGCTTTACCACAAAATTTGATATTTGAGTGAGAATTTGAAAAAATGGATGAAAGATGGCGGTTGATTTGTAAATAGCAAGTTTCTGATGGTCTCTATATAATTGCCCAAAATTTTAATTGCTTCCATATACATAAAATGCATTCATGTCAAGATAAATATAAGATTTTTATAGCCATCATAACTTTTTTTTTTTTTCATTTTTTGCAGATATATCCTGAAAACAATGCTAGAAAGAAAGCTAAGCTTCATTGAATTTATGAAAAAGAAAAACAAACCAACTCTGAACTGAAAATTCAAGGGGAAGAAAATAAAATACAAATTGCAGGTTTTGTCCAAAAATCAAACATTATAAAATTACATATTGGTACAAATAAAACACAGGAAAGAATAGACTGAAGTGTTCTTGCTTGGGTATAACATTATTATCCTTAACATGGACGCATGCAGAAGAACTCTACTTCTGTCTTTTATAGATCTTATGCAGGAAAGACTTGAGTACCTCCTGGACTTGTTTGCTTGGCTGAGCTTCTATGGAGGAGATTAGCTGCTCGTAGCTCGATCGCTCGTACTCCGAAAATTTTGCCTGGGAGAAGAAGATGAGGCGAAGAAGAAGAGAGAGAAATCAGGGAATGTACTGCATGAGCACACTTTATTTGTGAAAACCAAACAAAATAACTAATGAATTACTGAAATGAAGTTGTGGTGATTAGAACCGTCAAAATGGCTCGTTGTTCGCGAAGAGCTCATGTTTGGCTCGTTAAGTAGTTTGTGTTTGATTCGTTCACTCATCAAATGAGCTGAACACAAATTTTTTTTTTGCACTCAGAAATATAAACGAGCAAAATACGGACACAATGATTTGTTTGTTTTTGTTCGGCTCATTTTAACTTGAAATGATTAAATCATATATATATATATATATATATATATATATATATATNGGATGTATTCCACCCTTTAAAATTTAAAATAATGGTATTTTTATGTGATATGAAAGATTTTGGATTTTATAACTGTAAAGAATAATGTTTCGGTGTTAGATATGTAAATAAACAAGAAGTTGTTGGTATGGATGTAAATGCCCCAAAATATAAATAAGAAAAATAATTGTTTTTTGGGAAAACATTACCTCATTAAATAGGTCCAGGAGATGAACATAGTAAGTTTTATCCCTGAAATGACGATGGAGAATCCTAGGTATGTGGTTACGAAGTATAATTCCATCATTTGCAGCAATAGTACCAACCTAGAAAAAACTTAGGATTAAACAGTCTGGTTTCTCTTCACAAAAAGTACATGTAACATTGTGCTCCAATAATAGCTACAGTGCTGCAATAAAAATAACTCAAGAAATCAAACTGTTAGGATGACCAAAACAAATGCATGAGGCATTTATATATGGTACAGAGCAATCCTCCAACTTTCTATAGATTAATTATGTAATAAAAATACTTTATTTAAAGAACCGTTCATAAAACGGTGTCTTTAATGAAAGATCGCCATCATAATTCCTTTTGAATGCTTTCTATTTGATTTCCTTATTAATATTTCCTTGATAAATAGAAGATGCATACTAGGCAATGTTATGATGGTTATGAAGACAATATTTGCAAGCAAGTTTATCTCGAAGTCTCTCTCCTCCCCTTAGGTAGTCATCCTACTTTCACCTTACTTTTTATCTCTATAAATCTTTCTTGTCCCCTCTCCTCTTTAGCTGAATTC
Organism: Phalaenopsis hybrid cultivar; assembly: GCA_002079205.1. NCBI lineage: Eukaryota > Viridiplantae > Streptophyta > Magnoliopsida > Asparagales > Orchidaceae > Phalaenopsis > Phalaenopsis hybrid cultivar. The sequence goes on from JXCR01147284.1 coordinate 56,527, forward strand.
TTCCTCTCCATCCCGCATTTGGAGGTCCTTATAATACATGCCCAATTTTTCCTATTACTAGAGTAACATAACTGCAAAGATCCATCAACATTATCAAGCAATCACATACTATTTGTTTATTAATCATAAATAATTATAAGGCAAAGTAGTACAGTAGTTTTGTTTATTACTTTTTTCGATGGAAATTTAAATACAAAGGAAAAATAAAATGATTTGAGAAAAAGAATTTTGGTACTAATCTTCAAAAACAAAAGATAAGTTCATGATTTTGCTAATTATAATGGAATCAAATCAATAACCCATACAATAAAAATATTGAAGGGTACATTATAATGCAGTCTTAAAAAATTCTATTGTTTGCTTAATTCCTGAAAAATATACTATGAACCCACTTCATATTTAAAATTATTAAAGATCACCATATAAAGTATAAGTATCTTCATAAAATTTTCATAGAACAGGAAAAGGCATATGATTAATCACTATAAAAATTGATTTTATGGACATTTAGAGAAAGTAATGAGCC
>JXCR01147286.1:0-10512 GCA_002079205.1 Phalaenopsis hybrid cultivar
CTTGTGTTTGGCTCGTTCGTTAAGAGATGAACACGAACAATGACTTCACAAACAATTTCGAATACAAACTAATTTCAAACAAACTAAATTTCAAACTAAAATTTGTGTTCGTGTTCGGTTCGTTTACAACCCTATATATATATATATCTATGTCTGTGTGTGTGCAGGTCGTAAGTCCCCTCTAGTTACGAGTTCGAATCTCATTATGATCAGTTTGTCAGTAGTGAGGGTGGTCTTCGAATAGTTAGACACATGAGAGTGGTTAGGAGCTTATATAACAGCTCCGACCACTCCCTTAAGGAAAAAAAAATATATATAGATATACACAGAGTGAATTAGTCTAAACTCATGCCATTATATTTGTAAGGCCTCCAACTAATGGAATGATGGTGGAAGCTAAAACCCTCAACCATTAACTTAAAATGACCCGCAATTATTTTGATAATTTAAACTTGGGGCATTTACATACACATCACACAATTCTTAAGTATTTACTCATCTTAAAATTAAACTCATATTTATTTGCATATCTATCAAATCTTCAACTTCACTTAAGAAATAATACCTTGTTATTTTCTTAAAAGTAACATACATCTTCGTCATGTAAATATAAATATCAAAATTTGAATGTTAAATATGCAAATACATTTGAGTTGTGTGGCATGCATGTAACTCTCTCTTTTTGACTCATCATGATGTGCAATTTTCTCATAATGGCTACAAATTAACAAAGTNATGCATGTAACTCTCTCTTTTTGACTCATCATGATGTGCAATTTTCTCATAATGGCTACAAATTAACAAAGTCNCACAAACTAATTTCAAACAAACTAAATTTCAAACTAAAAGTTGTGTTCGTGTTCGGCTCGTTTACAATCCTATATATATATATCTGTGTCTGTGTGTGTGCAAGTCGTAAGTCCCCTCTGGTTACGAGTTCGAATCTCATTATGGTCAGTTTGTCAGTAGTGAGCGTGGTCTTCGAATAGTTAGACACATGAGAGTAGTTAGCAGCTTATACAACAGCTCCGACCACTCTCTTAAGGAAAAAAAAATATATATATATATATATATAGATATACACAGAGTGAATTAGGCTAAACTCATGCCATTATATTTGTAAGGCCTCCAACTAATGGAATGATGGTGGAAGCTAAAACCCTCAACCATTAACTTAAAATGACCCGCGATTATTTTGATAATTTAAACTTGGGGCATTTACATACACATCACACAATTCTTAAGTATTTACTCATCTTAAAATTAAACTCATATTTATTTGCATATCTATCAAATCTTCAACTTCACTTAAGAAATAATACCTTGTTATTTTCTTAAAAGTAACATACATCTTCGTCATGTAAATATAAATATCAAAATTTGAATGTTAAATATGCAAATACATTTGAGTTGTGTGGTATGCATGTAACTCTCTCTTTTTGACTCATCATGATGTGCAATTTTCTCATAATGGCTACAAATTAACAAAGTCTCATGCAAATAGCACATGATATGAAATTTTCTCTTAATTATCTTCCCTCCTCCCCAAACCCCAAACAACGAACAAAATGAACTTTTCCTTGATGCAGTCAGCAGATAAAGCCAAAAACCTATTCTTTAAGGAGTACCTGGCTTGCTCTTTCAGCTTTATGGCATTCATTGTCTCATTCCAGTAGTTCAGATAAGTTACTTTCTAAATAAGACGCACTGATGACTTAAAATGTGATCATAATAATATAATAACAATAACAACAATAATAATAATAATGTCAGATCACAGAATGATGTACTTGGGGCAGAATTGCATGTGCCTCTTTGTCAATATAACTGTAGGAATCTCAAGGAAACTTTGGCCTTTTGTGTCAGTATTTCTGACTTCATTTCTGGGCACAGCTAGCTTGTAAGAGGAGTGGGAGCCATGGGACAGATGATCAGTGATTACATCTGAATCAGTGGTGCTCTGTTTCAATTATTAAGTTGTTTCATCTGATTTGTTGGGGTGTACAAGAATGTATTGAATGTACAGGCTGGGCATCTGATCTGCTGCTATTGGGCTCGGTAATGGCTTTCAATGTTTTGGTGGAGGGGGGGAATAGTTGTTTGCTGTTGTTGGACTCTGTTTGTTGGGATGTCTGTGTTTGTAGTGGCAAGTGCCCATGAAAAAATTATGGAGTTTGTATGATTTGTTGATGCTTTTGGTGTAATGCTATGGTATGAACAAACTTGATGTGTTATGTGTGATGTGAATTCAATGAGATGTGTGTTAAACTGTTTTTTTTTTTTGTCCCTCTTGTTTTCCAACTCATATGTTGAGCTTAAACTAAGTCACCTTAAATATCAATTAATTTTAAAATTGAGTAAATCCAAGTCAAATCCAATTAATAAACCAAATCTCAACTAATAAAAAAAAAATTAAATCCCAATCTCAATTAATCTTAAAACAGTACTGAAATCAAAAGTGAAATAAACCAACGTTTGAATTTTGTTCATAAACCTAAACTAAACCAATAAATCAACTAAACTTAAAATTAATTCAACCACACTTGCAATCCATATCTTAACCCTATATAAATCAAACCAATGAATTAAAAATCTAGGTAAAGCCAGACCTCAAATCTAATCATCAAAGTAACGAATGTCAAGAAAAGAAGAAACTATGTTCAATCAAACATAAACTTAAGAAGCCAAAATCTAAGGGTCTGGTTGGGATCAATTTCTGTTTTCTATTTTTAGTTTTGTTTTTAGTCTGCTTTAATTTTATTTTGTTTTCTGTTTTTTGTTTTAAAAAACTTGTTTGGTATGTTTATGATTTATATGTTTTTAATAATAATAAATATAAAACATCTTTGGTTGGGTATCTTTTATTTTTTTATAAAATAGTTAGGTCAACGTGCGCTCTAGCTTTGAGCTCTACTGCCCATGACATATACGAAACTTCCTTGCTCTTCACCCAACAACAAGCATTACCAGCGGGAGGGCGGGTGACAAATGACAGTGGTGGGGGCGAGAGCCGGCAGGCTGCGGTAGCAGTCGGCCAACAGGCAGTGGGGACGACGGGTTGAGGGCGGCGATAGATGGTTGGCCATGAGGGGCAGGGGCTGGTGGAAGTAGGAAGCGGAGGCCGGTGGCAGTAGGGAGCGAGGGCCGGTGGCGGCAACGAGCAGGGGGCTGGCGGGGCCAGCTGCGGCAGCAGACGATGGAGGCTGGTGGGTGAAGAGCGACCGGAGGCGGCCAATGGCGGCAAGCGACAGGAATCACTATGTTTCATAGTTTTAAGAACAAGCAAAAATATATTTTTTAGGTTTTGAGCAACGGCGACAGGAGGCGGTAGACCACAGAGGGCGGGGACAGACATCGGCGACATGCGGAGGCGGGCGGCAGCGACAGGCTTGGTCCGGCTCGGCTGACAGGCGGCGATGACACATGATGGAGGCTGGTGGGTGGCAGCGGGTGGCGGCCAATGCTGGCGGGCGATAGGAATCGCTATTTTTGGTGTTTTAAAAACAAGCAAAAATTTGTTTTTTATGTTTTGAGAATTTTAAAAACAAAAGTGTTCATTCAAAAAATAAAAATAAAGCAAAAAATAAAAAACAGATAAGCAAACAATATTTTTTGTCTGTTTCATTTTTTTCATTTTCAAAAACGAAAAGTAAAAAACAAGAAACAAAAATTGATCCCAATATATAACTAAAATCAATCCATCCTATCCTTAACACTGAAACTCAAAAACCAAAACATAGACAATTAAAATCAATAAAATTAAAAAAAGTCCTAAGAAATTTAAGCTAAAATACATAACCCAAAATGAAAAAAAAAAAACCTAAACACCTAAGCTCAATCCCAAACATTATCCTTGACCAAACCACTCCTTAAGCTACCAAATGTCTACCCAACCCTAAATCCAAATCAACTCAGCTCAAACTCATCAATAGTGACCAATGCAACCTCCACTATTTCCCCCAACTAGATGGACATATGGCAAGTTGTAACTAGTTGCTCATATAACAAATTTGAGGTAGCCCATAATCCATATGCTATATCCCAAAATTGAAGACTTGCACCCACTAAGAAAGGGGTAAGAGCATTGATTATGGTATAAATTTTTTAGGCTTTTCTCCTCATCCGAGAGTGCTGAGAGACCCAAGAAGAGTTTTTAGAGCTTTATTAAGTGTTTCACAACCATCAAAGATCTTCAATTTCCTGTTCCATCATTATATGAAATGTTAAATTTGTTGATATAGAATGTCATTTATACCATACACCCACTATCTAATTCCTCTCCCCAAGCTCCCCTCACCAAAAACTCCCTGAGGCTTTCCCCCACTCAACACTTCCAATTAAGCTTTCTTTGTAGCTTCCATACCAACTTTAGTGGTGAAACAAATGTTTTCAATCAAACTCCACTGTCTGAAGATCTAATTGAAGATTGAAGAAAGTGTTGACCCTCATGACCCATAAAAAGTAAAATAGTTTTATAAGTCACACTATTCCATTTTTCAGGCGACATAAGGTACAAGAAGCCACTCGGTTTAGGGTCTTGTTGACCTCACTTTTGGTTGAGGTTTAATTTTTCCTCTTTAGTAGCCTAGGGTCTAGCCATAGGACATTCCTGTTGACTATTCCTAGAAAACTAGAAAAGGAACCTTCACTATTAGAAATTCTACCTCTTCTTTGCTCAACTTGAAGCTCTACATATTGGTCATAACCTCTAGCACTTAATAGGAGGGGTCAATATGAGGGAGCTTGAGGAGAGTTCCCATAGGACTATTTGACCTTAGGGTTGACCCTGGAGCTAAGGCACTCACTTTCACTCACTCTCACTCACAATCACTGACAACCATAAACCCAAAATTTGTTGACTTTGATCCCTTGATATTTTGGAAGACTCATGTAGATGTTCTCTTAAATCCACTAGCCCTAGGCTAGAGTTTAGCTAAGACCAGTACATGGAGGACTCAAATGGGAATTCTATTGGTCCATGGCTCATATAGGGTGGTTGATACCACAATTCTACCAAAATATCCAACTTGGCCTTTTGACCCCCAAAATCCACCCCAATTATCTAAATGTCTTGAAACCCTAAATTTGGTCAAAATCCTCAAATTCACCCAAAATACCCAAATTTGTTAAAAAATCATTTCAAAACTTTTGAAGATACCCAAATTACCTAAAGCCACCCAAAAATTCCAAATTTACCAAAATACCCTAAAAATGACCAAAATCACAAAAATACCCTTGGCACCCCAAACTTTCCCAAAACCTCCAAAATCACTTAAAATATTTCCAAAACCAATTTGGACCCTTCAACTAAACCCAATTTATCCAATTTGACCATTTTGACCAAAACCCCCAAATTGCCTTTAAAGGCCCAATTTCCCCAAATTCACCTCAAATGTCCATCAATTTGGCCCAAATTTCCCTCAATTTAAATTCTAAACTCAAATTCACCTTTCAAATGACCAATCTAAATCAAATCCAATCTTAATTAGCCCATATTTTGAGCCCAATTTTGATCTAAGTCAAACCCCCAATTTTGGCCCTATGACTTGATTCCACCAAATTGAACAACATAGCCTGCTCAATTTGCCCCAATTTGAATCCTAAACTTTTCATAATAATCCTAAACATCAAATTTGACCTTCAATTGGTCTTGTTGAAGCCTCAATTTCATTTAATTTTAACCCAAGTCCAAAATTTCCCAAATTTCCCCCAAATTGTTTATGTCCCAAAATTCCACCAAATTGATTGCCCTAACCCCAAAATTGACACCCAATTTATGTTAAAAATTCTTCATGATGTTCCTATAGAACATTTTCAACAATAAATTTGGACTTAGCCCAAGCTTAGCCCAATCTAGACCCAAGTCTAGCCCAACATACCCAAATTGACCAAAAATCTAAAATCCTTCAAGTTGAACCCCCAATTGAACTCAAAATCATTTCAATCCTTCACCAAAAATCTTCATTGCAATCATATACACAATGTTGATCAATAAATTGAGCTCAATGTTATGGATAGACTAACCTAAACCCAATTTCTAGCCATTTTGACCCAAATTGAACCCATACACCAAAATTGACTTAGCCATGCCTAAGCCACCAAATTAATGACACCACAAACACCAAGTACTCTCTATGAACCAGGCTAAATCCTCTCAAAAAACACAAGTAATTTGTGGACCAATGGGTCCCTAAATTAAGGGATCTTGGCCCATTTTTGGGCCTTAACCATATATCTCCTCCATAATCACTTGTCATTGGGAGTAAATTATAATTAAACCTTCCCCTGGCTCACATGACCTCTTGGCCACCTCCCCTGGCCCTGCCGTCCGGCCTAGTGGCCGAAAAACCCTAAAACTGAGAGCCCCAAGGACAAATCAAACCCAATTTCAACCATAGAGGCCACCTCATCTCAATGGCTCTTGAGGGCTCCTCATCCCTCCACNACAGGCGGCCATGACACACAATGGAGGCTGGTGGGTGGCGGCGGGCTGCAGGAATCACTATTTTTGGTGTTTTAAAAACAAGAAAAAAATATGTTTTTTTATGTTTTGAGAATTTTAAAAACAAAAGTGTTCATTCAAAAAATAAAAATAAAGCAAAAAATAAAATACAGATAAGCAAACAATATTTTTTGTCTGTTTCATTTTTTTCATTTTCAAAAACGAAAAGCAAAAAACAAGAAACAAAAATTGATCCCAATATATAACTAAAATCAATCCATCCTAACCTTAACATTGAAACTCAAAAACCAAAACATAGACAATTAAAATCAATAAAATTAAAAAAAGTCCTAAGAAATTTAAGCTAAAATACATAACCCAAAATGAAAAAAAAAACCTAAACACCTAAGCTCAATCCCAAACATTCTCCTTGACCAAACCACTCCTTAAGCTACCAAATGTCAACCCAACCCTAAATCCAATTCAACTCAGCTCAAACTCATCAATAGCGACCAATGCAACCTCCACTATTTCCCCCAACTAGATGGACATATGGCAAGTTGTAACTAGTTGCTCATATAACAAATTTGAGGTAGCCCATAATCCATATGCTATATCCCAAAATTGAAGACTTGCACCCACTAAGAAAGGGGTAAGAGCATTGATTATGGTAAAAATTTTTTAGGCTTTTCTCCTCATCCGAGAGTGCTGAGAGACCCAAGAAAAGTTTTTAGAGCTTTCTTAAGTGTTTCACAACCATCAAAGATCTTCAATTTCCTGTTCCATCACTATATGAAATGTTAAATTTGTTGATATAGAATGTCATTTATACCATACACCCACTATCTAATTCCTCTCCCCAAGCTCCCCTCACCAAAAACTCCCTCAGGCTTTCCCCCACTCAACACTTCCAATTAAGCTTTCTTCGTAGCTTCCATACCAACTTTAGTGGTGAAACAAATGTTTTCAATCAAACTCCGCTGTCTGAAGATCTAATTGAAGATTGAAGAAAGTGTTGAAACTCTTGACCCATAAAAAGTAAAATAGTTTTATAAGTCACACTATTCCATTTTTCAGGCGACATAAGGTACAAGAAGCCACTCGGTTTAGGGTCTTGTTGACCTCACTTTTGGTTGAGGTTTAATTTTTCCTCTTTAGTAGCCTAGGGTCTAGCCATAGGACATTCCTGTTGACTATTCCTGGAAAACTAGAAAAGGAACCTTCACTATTAGAAATTCTACCTCTTCTTTGTTCAACTTGAAGCTCTATATATTGGTCATAACCTCTAGCACTTAATAGGAGGGGTCAATATGAGGGAGCTTGAGGGGAGTTACCATAAGACTATTTGACCTTAGGGTTGACCCTGGAGCTAAGGAACTCACTTTCACTCACTCTCACTCACAATCACTGACAACCATAAACCCAAAATTTGTTGACTTTGATCCCTTGATATTTTGGAAGACTCATGTAGATGGTCTCTTAAATCCACTAGCCCCAGGCTAGAGTTTAGCTAAGACCAGTGTATGGAGGACTCAAATGAGAATTCCATTGGTCCATGGCTCATATAGGGTGGTTGATACCCCAATTCTACCAAAATATCCAACTTGGCATTTTGACCCCCAAAATCCACCCCAATTATCTAAATGTCTTGAAACCCTAAATTTGGTCAAAATCCTCAAATTCACCCAAAATACCCAAATTTGTTAAAAAATAATTTCAAACCTTTTTGAAGATACCCAAATTACCTAAAGCCACCAAAAAATTCCAAATTTACCAAAATACCCTAAAAATGACCAAAATTACAAAAATACCCTTAGCACCCCAAACTTTCCCAAAACCTCCAAAATCACTTAAAATATTTCCAAAACCAATTTGGACCCTTCAACTAAACCCAATTTATCCAATTTGACCATTTTGACCAAAACCCCCAAATTGCCTTTAAAGGCCCAATTTCCCCAAATTCACCTCAAATGTCCATCAATTTGGCCCAAATTTCCCTCAATTTAAATTCTAAACTCAAATTCACTTTTTAAATGACCAATCTAAATCAAATCCAATCTTAATTGGCCCATACTTTGAGCCCAATTTTGATCTAAGTCAAACCCCCAATTTTGGCCCTATGACTTGATTACACCAAATTGAACAACATAGCCTGCTCAATTTGCCCCAATTTGAATCCTAAACTTTTCAAAATAATCCTAAACATCAAATTTAACCTTCAATTGGTCTTGTTGAAGCCTCAATTTCATTTAATTTTAACCCAAGTCCAAAATTTTCCAAATTTCCCCCAAATTGTTTGTCCCAAAATTCTACCAAATTGATTGCCCTAACCCCAAAATTAACACCCAATTTATGTTACAAAATTCTTAATGATGTTCCTATAGAACATTTTCAACAATAAATTTGGACTTAGCCCAAGCTTAGCCCAATATAGACCCAAGTCTAGCCCAACATACCCAAATTGACCAAAATTCTAAAATCCTTCAAGTTGAACCCCTAATTGAACTCAAAATCATTTCAATCCTTCACCAAAAATCTTCATTGCAATCATATACACAATGTTGATCAATAAATTGAGCTCAATGTTATGAATAGCCTAACCTAAACCCAACTTCTAGCCATTTTGACCCAAATTGAACCCATACACCAAAATTGACTTAGTCATGCCTAAGCCACCAAATTAATGACACCACAAACACCAAGTACTCTCTATGAACCAGGATAAATCCTCTCAAACAACACAAGTAATTTGTGGACCAATGGGTCCCTAAATTAAGGGATCTTAGACCATTTTTGGGCCTTAACCATATATCTCCTCCATAATCACTTGTCGTTGGGAGTAAATTATAAGTAAACCTTCCCCTGGCTCACATGACCTCCTGGCCACCTCCCCTGGCCCTACCATCCGGCCTAGTGGCCGAAAAACCCTAAAACTGAGAGCCCCAAGGCCAAATCAAACCCAATTTCAACCATAGAGGCCACCTCATCTCAATGGCTCTTGAGGGCTCCTCATCCCTCCACCTAAGCACTATTTTACACACAAGGCCAGGCCTTGAGCTCCCCTCTCCGGCCATGGCAATAAAACCTCACCTCTACGACCAACCTAAGGGTGCTGAAATTTTCTCAAGGAGACCCTTCCAAATTGCTCGCATAGCCTATTTGAGACCTCCTCAGTGCAACCCAACCACCTCCTTGCTCTCATTTTCCTTGTCGGAGCTCAATTTTTGAGTTCAAATCCTTGACGAAAATAGGACATTCTCCACCACACCTCCATAGTGCACCAAATCTCAATTAAACTCACCCACACCTTCACCACAATGAGAGGAGAAGAAGCCCCATCAAAGCCCCCTCACAGAGAGCCTCTACACTAGACTTTGATCAACACACAAATATTTCTTAATTTGAATGGAGAGAAAAGCTATTCCCCAGCAGAGTCGCCAGAAGCTGTCGACACTATTTTGTGTTGGAGGAGTTGCCCATAAGAAGCTGTCGGTGACTGGAATTGAAATTTTTATCATTCAGGAGTGCCATGTTTTCATTTAATTATAATAGATTAAAATCATTTTTTATACAGTATGCCCAAGTCTTGTCTCTGCCTTTCTTAACATAAGTTAAATCTAAAACATCTACATTTATAATTGAATTTCGGTCTAGACACAAATTTGGTCTAGACCTCTGATCAATCCAACCTCTGATTGAGCCTCTGATTGAATTTAAATCTAAAACATATCCATAACATTATTTTGATCAACACACAAATTAGGCCTTGATTGAATTTGGGTCTAGACCTTTTGACCAAAGGAAAATATGTTGAGATTTTCATACCTCTTTTATATTATTTTTAATGATATTGCACCTTAAAGAAATGTTTTTTTGATGTTTTGTTGCAGGAATGATGAATTATGGTCAATAGAGCAAAAAGATGCAAGGGCGCCGACGACGCCATCGAGGCCGCCGACGGTGAGCTTTTCCCGAGGCTACAAGACAAATTCTCCAGAAGGCCGCCGCCGACGCCATCGAGGCCGTTGACGGCGGGATCGACGGTTATGTGACATGTACAATGGATAAGG
>JXCR01147286.1:60324-88524 GCA_002079205.1 Phalaenopsis hybrid cultivar
CTTTAGTTGTCTAAATTCTAGCCATAGGACTTTCATGTTGAATATACTTAGAAAACTAGAAAAGGAACCCTCACCATTAGATATTATACCCTCTTCTGTACTCAACTTGAAGCTCTACATATTGGTCCTAACTAATACACAAGTTTGAGGTTCCCTTGCCGGAGCTCAATTTAATTTTTCTTTACCATGATCAAACTAATACACAAACTAGATGCTCTAAAGCTTCAATGAGTTTTAGATTTCCTATTAGTGTGGTAAATGAGAGCCAATATTATCTATCCACACACCTTAAGGAAAGCTCAAGTTAAATACATCCTTAAGCCTAACTTAGAGGACTTTAGATTGTTGATTCAACCAATAGCTCTCTCAATTTTAAACTAACATAGTGGATAGAGCTCATATTAGATATTAAGGGATTGGAATTCACATTAGGAGACGCTTTGTACTTAGAGAAGTGGAAAACAAAAATTTTGGGGGCTTGATTTGCACAAAACTTGTGCTGATATCTATGGTTAATTCATCTTTTAAGATGTTGCGTAGATTTACAATGCAAGATAGGTGTTAAGATCAAGCTAAACTATAATTTGAATAGATAAAGAAATTATAAACTTAAAAAATGTAAAACACAAACAATAATAATTTTTTCTCTCAAGTAAAAATCATTAAAGTTACACTTCTATGATCCACGAATCGCTAATGTATTAAGCGAGTTGAACAAATGTAGGCAATCAAGATTTTTTATCTCAAGTATGAGGTCTTTTTTAATTTTTTTTAATATTGATGATATAAAGTTCAAATATTACAAATGATTGTTTTAGTTTGACTAAATTTTAGTTGATAGAGGAAAGGAAAGAGCTTTAAAGTTTGATAATAAAATCTAATTGTCATTCTCCAACTTAAAAATTAGAGAAATAAATCAAATAAATTCAATGCTTTAATATGTTCGTTAAATTATGTTATTAATAGATAGGGATGTAATTGATCGAGTTAGCTTGAGTTGAACTCTTTTAAGAACCTGTGAGCTCAAGCTTATCAAGCAACAAGTTTAAGCACAAGCATTTGTTAAAGTTCATTTGATAAATAATATTGAGTTTGACATGGATCAAACTTGACTCGTTAACCTCACTTGTTAAAGATATTTTGGTAAAAAAACAGAGTGAAACCTAGTATATCATTATACAAAAATTATGATATAATATACCAAATTCATGTGATTAATTGGTAACCATGATTAATACTAATCGAGCTTGAGCTTATAGTAACTTCAAACTTGGATTAATTTGACTTGACCTTATTACAAATCTAATATTCACACTAGTACGACTATAACATCAAATGTTAAAAAAAGACATGCACAAAAGCACAAAAAACGAAGAACATTCACCTTATTATGAAAAAAAACACCCAATACAGACTGATCCAATAAAATATCTATTACAATCATTCAAATTAGAAATGCAACCAGACTTCAATTTCAAGTATTTTAAAACCAGTAGAAAACATGAAGGCATATTTGTTGTGCAGACAGTTCATAGAACAAGGAAAAAAAATACTTAAATGTGGGAGAAAATATTTAGTGTGTTGCACACAACTACGGCCGACAAGTAAGAGGAGCGAAAGGGTAGGGAGAAAGAGTGTGCATGCCAACATTCTCTCCTCCTATTTGTTGGCCACAGGTCCGTGCAACACACCTAATACTTTCTCCAAACACAGAGCCAATCACTTGTTCAATAGAACCCAAACAAACATAATTGTAAGCATAAAGCATTCATTATCTCACAAGGTCCTCCCTCTGAAAGCCACCATATATTTGTCACGAGCATGGAAGCCACCAGTTAAAGCATGCATTCACTACCTTGTGGATCCCCCAACAAATATACATTAATTATAAATGGAATGGTACAAATACATAATGAAATTTCATTCCAATCTTTAGTCTAAAGATATATTTTATAGTTCTAAATATAAGAAAATGTGAATGCAGCTTCCTGATCTAATAGTATAGAGCTTATATTTATTTTTAGGTCTTTGTTTTTTAATTATTTAATTTCATTGATTATAATGATTTCATAGCCATCAAACTCATTTTATAATGAATATAATATATATTATTCAATCAAAAATAGTATCTCATTCAGCTAAAAAAATTAGTAATTATAAATTTTATTCAGACCACCCCCAAACTTACTATTTACAAATCAAGCGCCGACTTTCATTCATTTTGCAAAGTCTTGCTCAACTATCAAAATTCACGGTAAAATCCAACCCAACATCTTCATTTTTATTAAATTCTCAATAATTAGACCGTGGCAAGCATAAGCACAGCAGTTCGGTAGTTCAAAAAAATCACCTAAATGATTAATTTGTAATTTTCAATGTTTCCGTTGGTTTGTACGTAATTATCTCATTTATAAAAAAGAGTAATTGAGGCTAATTTATTAATTCGTTCTGTTGATTTTGCTAGTCGACAGTGCATGATCAGTGGTTGTTCATTGTTCGCGAGGCCTACTTTCGTTAATAGNTGCAGTTCGGTAGTTCAAAAAAATCACCTAAATGATTAATTTGTAATTTTCAATATTTCCGTTGGTTTGTATGTAATTTTCTCATTTATAAAATTGAGTAATTGAGCTTAATTTATTAATTCGTTATGTTGATTTTGCTAGTCGACAGTGCATGATCAGTGGTTGTTCATTGTTCGCGAGGCCTACTTTCGTTAATAGTCTAAGAAAGTTAAATATTACTCGAATGGCAAAAGAGGCATGGCACAAAATTGAAATTATTGTAATAAAAAAAATTACATATTCTTCAGTTTTCTTCAAATTTATGGTTTGTTTAGGTCAGCGACAACTTATCCAGATAAACAGTTTATCCTAATAAGCTGGTCGGTTGTTTGGTTTGTGCATTTGGAAAACAGCTGATTTACAGCTGTTTCTGAATAAATGACAATTTTACCTCTAATCTAGATAAATAACCAATTCATTAAGAATTTATTGCAAAATTATTAGAGGACCACACCTTATCGGATTGCAGAGAGAAAAAGAGAAGGACAATCGCAACAGAGAGATNACACAAAATTGAAATTATTGTAATAAAAAAAATTACATATTCTTCAATTTTCTTCAAATTTATGATTTGTTTGGGTCAGCGGCAACTTATCCAGATAAACAATTTATCCTAATAAGCTGGTTGGTTATTTAGTTTGTGCGTTTGGAAAACAGCTGATTTACAGCTGTTTCTGAATAAATGATCATTCTACCCCTTATCTAGATAAATAACCAATTCATTAAGAATTTACTTCAAAATTATTAGAGGACCACACCTTATCGGATTGCAGAGAGAAAAAGAGAAGGACAATCGCAACAGAGAGATCCACATGATGAGATCATAGAAGACAAACCAATGGCACGAGATGAGGATCGTAGAGGGAAAGGAGAAAGAAGGAGGATCACAGTAGAGAAATCCAGGAGAACCGCAGAAGAGAGCAGCCCTACGGCACAGAATGAGGAGAAGGGTACTAACGCGAAGCTAAGCAGGATATGCAAGCCGCGTGGTTCGAACCGCAACCGACACGTAGTATAAGAAGATCGGCGCCGATCCTCGAACGCACCCCAAATGCACGAAACTAAACAACTTTTGTGTGTTACAATAAACATGAAATATTATAATAATAAATAAATAAAAAAAAACAAAATGCCCTCATCTTGACTCACTGTTTCATACAAGTGGCCAGTCCCGACACCAACAAAATGCTTTCTTCCACATCACCCTCTTAATTCTTATTCCTGATTTGGTAATCTCTATGATAAAAATTAACAAGTAGGACCAGAATGTCTNAGTAAGTTCAACCTTGGATTAATTTGACTTGACCTAATTACAGATCTAATATTCACACTAGTACGACTATAACATCAAATGTTAAAAAAAAACATGCACAAAAGCACAAAAAACGAAGAACATTCACCTTATTATGAAAAAAATCACCCAATACAGACTGATCCAATAAAATATCTATTACAATCATTCAAATTAGAAATGCAACCAGACTTCAATTTCAAGTATTTTAAAACCAATAGAAAACATGAAGGCATATTTGTTGTTGCAGACAGTTCGTAGAACAAGGAAAAAAAATACTCAAATGTGGGAGAAAATATTTAGTGTGTTGCACACAACTTCGGCCAACAAATAAGAGGAGCGAAAGGGTAGGGAGAAAGAGTGTGCATGCAAACTTGCTCTCCTCCTATTTTTTGGCCACAGGTCCGTGCAACACACCTAATACTTTCTCCAAACACAGAGCCAATCACTTGTTCAATAGAACCNGTTTTTTATGTTTTGAGAATTTTAAAAACAAAAGTGTTCATCCAAAAAATAAAAATAAAGCAAAAAATAAAAAACAAATAAGCAAACAATATTTTTGGTCTGTTTCATTTTTTTTCATTTTCAAAAATTAAAAGCAAAAAACAAGAAATAAAAATTGATCCCAATATATAACTAAAATCAATCCATCCAAACCTTAACACTGAAACTCAAAAACCAAAACATAGACAATTAAAATCAATGCAATTAAAAAAAGTCCTAAGAAATTTAAGCTAAAATACATAACCCAAAATGAAAAAAAAAAAACCTAAACACCTAAGCTCAACCCCAAACATTATCCTTGACCAAACCACTCCTTAAGCTACCAAATGTCAACCCAACCCTAAATCCAAATCAACTCAGCTCAAACTCATCAATAGTGACCAATGCAACCTCCACTATTTCCCCCAACTAGATGGACACATGGCAAGTTGTAACTAGTTGCTCATATAACAAATTTGAGGTAACCCATAATCCATATGCTATATCCCAAAATTGAAGACTTACACCCACTAAGAAAGGGGTAGGAGCATTGATTATGGTATAATTTTTATAGGCTTTTCTCCCATCCTAGAGTGCTGAGAGACCCAAGAAGAGTTTTTAGAGCTTTCTTGAGTGTTTCACAACTGTTAAAGATCTTCAATTTCTTGTTCCATCACTATATGAAATGTTAAATTTGTTGATATAGAATGTCATTTATACCATACACCCACTATCTAATTCCTCTCCCCAAGCTTCTGTCACCAAAAACTCCCTGAGGCTTCCCCCAACTCAACACTTCCAATTAAGCTTTCTTCGTAGCTTCCATACCAACTTTAGTGGTGAAACAAATGATTTCATTCAAACGCCACTGTTTAGATGTTTGAAGATCTAATTGAAGATTGAAGAAAGTGTTGACCCTCATGACCCATACAAAGTAAAATAGTTTTATAAATCACACTATACCATTTTTCAAATGACATGAGGTACCAGAAGCCACTCGGTTTAGGGTGTTGTTGACATCACTTTGGGTTGAGGTTTAGTTTTTCCTTTTTAGTAGCCTAGGGTCTAGCCATAGGATTTTCCTGTTGACTATTCCTAGAAAACTAGAAAAGAAACCTTCACCATTAGAAATTCTACCCTCTTCTTTGCTCAACTTGAAGCTCTACATATTGGTCATAACCTCTGGCACTTAGTAGGTGGGGTTAATATGGGGGAGCTTGAGGAAAGTTCCCATAGGACTATTTGACCTTAGGGTTGACCCTGGAGCTAAGGCACTCACTTTCACTGACAACCATAAACCTAAAATTTGTTGACTTTGATCCCTTGATATTTTGGAAAACTCATGTAGATGGTCTCCTAAGCCCACTAGCCCTATGCTAGGTTTTAGCTAAGACCAGTACATGGAGGACTCAAATGGGGAAGTCATTGGTCCATGACTCATATAGGGTGGTTGGTACCCCAATTCTACCAAAACATCCAACTTGGTCTTTTGACCCCCAAAATCCACCCAAATTATCTAAATGTCTTGAAAACCTAAATTTGGTCAAAATTCTCAAATTCACTACTCTTTCAAAACATATTGGTGAGGGTTCTTTTAGTTTGCACACCCAAGGTCGAGGCCGGGGACGTGAACGAGGAAGAACCAATTTAATTATTGAGCGGACTAGGCCGACCATCAACCTTAGTGATGAAGATAGTTCCAAAGATGAAATAATAATGACAAAATAGAAGAAACCTCAGTACGAGATATCCTTAGAAGATACATAGCAAAGCAAATATGAGACGATGTATGATCGGATAAACCATTATGTGAACACCATGACCCTTACTCCGATTCTCCCTCAAAAGGTCGAGAGTTTAGAGGTCAAGGAAGTCCGTAGCGCTGGTTCAAAGCTGATCAAATTCTATCATGCTTCTACCTCTACTAATCTTGAAAACCATGTAAATTTGATTGATGATCCTAATGAATTAATGGAATTGCCTTTTGGTTACTTTTTGTCTTATGTACAAAAGTTAATTCAGCAAGGGCATTTGCCAAAACAAATGCCAAAAGATAAGTTAGAACTTTTTAAAAAATTATGGGATGTTAAAAGTTGAACTCCCAACTCGAAAGAGAATTTCGAATTTGGTATAGTTGGACCAGTCGATGATTCAGAATTTTGCATGGTTATTACTACTGAATCAGGAGAGGATTGCCTCGATTTGAAGGATGATTCTACTGATCAGCTGATAGAAGATGCTCTGCCATAATTTGAAGAAGAAATCAAGTCAATTGTTGATGAATTGGGAATGAAATTAACCTCGAGACGGAAGAACAACCCGACCTACATTTATAAGTTCTTTACTCAACACAAAGAATCTTTAGAATTGATTAAACTGTTAACAGAGTTTAAAGATTGCTTCGCATGGAGTTATGATGAAATGTCAGGACTGTCAGCAGAGGTTGCAGTTCATAAACTCGGGTTGTACAAAAATATGACCCCAGTAAAACAAGCTCCAAAAGAATGCGCCTCAAAATAGAGCAGCAAGTCATCACCAAGGTGAAAAAATTAATAGACGCTAACTTTGTAAAAGAAGAGCAATACCCCACATGGTTAGCTAACATTGTGCTTGTTAAGAAGAAAAATGGACAAATCCGTGTATGTGTTGACTTCAGGGATTTGAACAAAGCATGTCCAAAAGACAAATTCCCATTACTGATACCAAAAATGATGGTGGATATCGCTTCGACACATGAAGTCTTCTCCTTCATGGACGGATCATTGGGATACAACCAAATCAAGATGGCTCCCGAGGATGCAACACTTACATTTAGAACACCTATCAAAATTTTCTGCTACACAGTGATGCCTTTTGGATTGAAGAATTCTAGAGCAACATACCAACGAGCTATGACAAAAAATTTGGATGATGTCATTCACAACCAAGTGGAATGCTACATGGATGACTTGGTCATCAAAAGTAAACGAAAAATAGACCATTTATACGATTTGAGGATTGTGTTCGAACAGTTAAGATGATAGTGTGCCTTCGGCGTTACCTCCAGAAAATTTTTAGGATTTGTTGTCCATCATCGGGAAATCGAGATCAACCCGGATATGATTAAAACTATCTTGGAAATGCCTCATCCCAAAACCTTGAAACAACTACGTTCCTTCCAAGGGAAGTTTGCATACCTGAGACGCTTTATTTCTAATCTCTCAGGTAGGTGTCAGCCCTTCTCAGCATTAATTAAAAAAGAACTCCAAATTCTTTTGGGAAGAGAAATGACAGCGGGCTTTGAGGACGGTAAACAATATTTAATGACATCTCCTGTTTTGGCAGCCCCTATCACAGGGAATCCTTTGATACTTTATACAGCGGCCTTAGATGACTCACTTGGAGCCCTCTTAGCCTAAGTCAATGACGAGGGTAAGGAAAACGAACTCTACTACTTGAGTCGCTGCCTAATACCGATGGAGATAAGGTATCCACCTATTGAGAAGCATTGTCTAGCTTTGATTTTCGCCGCCCAAAAGCTTAGACATTACATGCTTTATTATAAGATCACCTTAATCTCGAATGTTAATCTGTTGCAATATTTGATGACCCGACCAACACTCTCTGGACGTTTAGCAAGATAATCAATGATTTTATTGCAATTTGATATAACTTTTGTTCCCCTGTATGCTATCAAGGGACAAATTTTAGCAGATTTCCTCGCTGCACACTCACTTCCAACTGGGTCCCCCCTTAATGATGAACTACCAGATGAGCAAGTATTACAGATGAAATTCTCAGTGCACAATGCTGGGAGATGTACTTTGACGAAGCTTTGTCAGCAAGAAAAAATAAATGAATAGGCACAGTTATTCCAGGTAAAGTAGGGATTTGTTTGATCTTTATCACACCAGATAAGGGTATGCTGAAGTTCTCATACCATCTGACAGGGCCATATACCAACAATGAAGCAGAGTATGAAGCGCTAATTACTGGGTTGGAGTTGACAATCTCAATGGATATAACAGATATTGTCATCTATGGCGACTCTCAGCTCGTCATCCAGCAAGTCACCGGATAATACAAGATTTTAAAGCCAAGACTAGCAAAAT
The DNA here is from genome assembly GCA_002079205.1 of Phalaenopsis hybrid cultivar. Classification (NCBI taxonomy): domain Eukaryota; kingdom Viridiplantae; phylum Streptophyta; class Magnoliopsida; order Asparagales; family Orchidaceae; genus Phalaenopsis; species Phalaenopsis hybrid cultivar. Next base: position 68,751 of record JXCR01147286.1, read on the forward strand.
ACCACCAGCAAACCATGAAGCTGTTGGAACAGATCCCCAACTTGACTTTCTACTAGATTCCCCGGGGAGATAATGCCCATGCTAACGCTTTGGCAAAACTTGCAAAAGAATTGGTATGTCTCCCGGAGGATTCCATTGATATCACAGCACAATGAAGACAAGTTTTGTCTCAAGTTGACCTAGACAATCTACACAAGATTGGAAAAGGAAAAGAAATGATGGTTATGGTTGCTAATAACAATGAAGATTGGTACAAACCATTAATAGAATATTTGCATACTGGAAAGTTGCCAGAGAATAAGTCAGCAACACAGCCTATCACAAAAAGGGCTATGTCATATGCTCTAATAGGTGATTTCCTCTATAGAAGATCATTTGACGAGATGTGGCTACGATGTTTGAGCAGAGCCAAAGCATAAAATATTGTTAAAGAAGTGCATGTCAGATTGCGTGGCACTCACTAGTTAGGGCCAAAGATGAAAATGAAGATCAAGAGACTCAGACATTATTGGCCGGCAATGATGTCTGATTGCATGGATACAACCAGAAGATGTCACGAATGTCAAGTGCATGGGGTGGTCTTACACCAACCTCCGAATGTGCTACACCCAACTGTCGTCTCGTGGACATTCGAGTGTTGGGGCACATATATAATAGGTCTAATAGACCCTTTGTCTTCCAAAGGACACAGATTATACTTGCCGCTACAAATTACTTTTCCAAATGGGCAGAGATATTGCCGTTACGAGAGGTTGTGACACAACACATCCTTCAATTCTTCAAAAGCCAAATCGTCTACCATTTCAGAGTACTGTGAATAATAATTTTTGATAATGGGACAGCCTTCAAAAACACAAAAATCAACAATTTTGTCAAACGACACTGGATAAACTGGAGATATTTTACAATTTACTATCCCAGAGCAAATAGATTGGTCGAAGCCTTCAACAAGACGTTGGTACGGATTTTAAATAAAACACTGGATGAAGATAAAAGAGATTGGTTGTTGACCTCACTTTTAGTTGAGGTTTAGTTTTCCCTCTTTAGTTGTCTAAAGTTTAGCCATAGGACATTCATGTTGACTATTCTTAGAAAACTAGAAAAGGAACCCTCACCATTAGAAATTCTACCTTCTTCTTTACTCAACTTGAAGCTCTATATATTAGTCCTAACAAATACACAAGTTTGAGGTTCCCTTGCCCTCATTCCCTTGCCGGAGCTCAATTTAATTTTTCTTTACCATGATCAAACTAATACACAAACTAGATGCTCTAAAGCTTCAATGAGTTTTAGATTTCCTATTAGCGTGGTTAATGAGAGCCAATATTATCTATCGACTCACCTTAAGGAAAGCTTAAGTTAAATACATCCTTAAAGCCTAACTTAGAAGCCTTTAGATTGTTGATTCAACCAATAGCTCTCTCAATTTTAAACTAACATAGTAGATAGAGCTCATATTAGATATTAAGGGATTTGAATTCACCTTAAGAGTGCTTTGTGCGTAGAGAAGTAGAAAACAAAAATTTTGGGGGCTTGATTTGCACAAAACTTGCGCTTATATCTATGGTTAATTCATCTTTTAAGATGTTACGTAGATTTACGATGCAAGATAGGTGTTAAGATCAAGCTAAACTATAATTTGAATAGATAAAGAAATTATAAACTTAAAAAATGTAAAACACAAACAATAATATTTTTTTCTCTCAAGTAAAAATCATTGAAGTTACACTTATCTATTATCCACGAATCGCTAATGTATTAAGCGAGTTGAACAAATGTAGGCAATCAAAATATTTTATGTCAAGTATGAGGTCTTTTTTAATTTTTTTTAATATTGATGATATAAAATTCAAATATTACAAATGATTGTTTTAGTCTGACAAAATTTTAGTTGATAGAGGAAAGGAAAGAGCTTTAAAGTTTGATAATAAGACCTAATTGTCATTCTCCAACTTAATAATTAGAGAAATAAATCAAATAAATTCAATGCTTTAATATGTTCGTTAAATTATGTTATGAATAGATAGGGATGAAATTGATCGAGTTAGCTTGAGTTGAACTCTTTTAAGAACCTGTGAGCTCAAGCTTATCAAGCAACAAGTTTAAGCACAAGCACTTGTTAAAGTTCATTTGATAAATAATATTGAGTTTGACATGGACCAAACTTGACTCGTTAACCTCACTTGTTAAAGATATTTTGGTAAAAAAAACAGAGTGAAATTATACAAAAATTATGATATAATATGCCAAATTCATTTGATTAATTGGTAACCATGATTAATACTAATCGAGCTTTGAGCTTATAGTAACTTCAAACTTGGATTAATTTGACCTGACCTAATTACAGATCTAATATTCACACTAGTACGACTATAATAGCAAATGTTAAAAAAAAAACATGCACAAAAGCACAAAAAACGAAGAGCATTCACCTTATTAGGAAAAAAAAAACACCCAATACAGACTGATCCAATAAAATATGTATTACAATCATTCAAATTAGAAATGCAACCAGCCTTCAATTTCAAGTATTTTAAAACCAATAGAAAACATGAAAACACATCTGTTGTTGTAGGGAGTTCATAGAACAAGGAAACAAAATACTCAAATGTGGCAGAAAATATTTAGTGTATTGCACACAACTACGACCAACAAATAAGAGGAGCGAAAGGGTAGAAAGAAAGAGTGTGCATGCAAACACGCTCTCCTCCTATTTGTTGGCTGCAGGTCCGTGCAACACACCTAATACTTTCTCCTGACACAGAGCCAATCACTTGTTCAATAGAACCCAAAAAAGCATAATTGTAAGCATAGAGCATTCATTATCTCACAAGGTCCTCCCTCTGAAAGCCACCATATATTTGTCACGAGAATTGAAGCCACCAATTAAAGCATGCATTCAATACCTTGTGGAACCCCCCACAAATATAGGAATGGTAAAAATACATAATGCAATTCCATTCCAATTTTTAGTCTAAAAATATATTTTTTTGTTCTAAATATAAGAAAATGTGAGCTTCCTGATCTAATAGTATAGAGCTTATATTTATTTTTAGGTCTTTGTTTTTTGATTATTTATGTTCATTGATTATAATGATTTCATAGCCATAGAACTCATTTTATAATGTATATAATATATATTATTCAATCAAAAATATTATCTCATTCAGCTAAAAAAATTAGTAATTATAAATTTTATTCAGACCACTCCCAAACTTCGTATTTACAAATCAAGCGCCGACTTTCATTCGTTTTGCAAAGTCTTACTCAAATATCAAAATTCACGGTAAAATCCAATCCAACATTTTCATTTTTATTAAATTCTCAATAATTAGATCGTGGCCAAGCATAAGCACAGCAGTTCGGTAGTTCAAAAAAATCACCTAAATGATTAATTTGTAAATATCAATGTTTTGGTTGGCCTGTATGTAATTATCGCATTTATAAAATAGAATAATTGAGCTTAATTTATTAATTTGTTATGTTGATTTTGATAGTCATGATCAGTGGTCGTTCATTGTTTGCGAGACCTACTTTTGTTAATAGTCGAAGAAAGTTAAATATTACTCGAATGGCGGAAGAGGCATGACACAAAATTGAAATTATTGTAATAAAAAAAAATAATTACATATTCTTCAATTTTCTTCAAATTTATGGTCTGTTTAGGTCAGCGGCAACTTATCCAGATAAACAGTTTATCCTAGTAAGCTGATCGTTTATTTGGTTTGTGCGTTTAAAAAACAGCTGATTTGCAGCTGTTTCTGAATAAATGACCATTCTACCCCTAATATAGATAAATAACAAATTCATTAAGAATTTACTGCAAAATTATTAGAGGACCACACGTTATCGGATTGCAGAGAGAAAAAGAGAAGGACAATCACAACAGAGAGATCCACATGATGAGAGCATAGAAGACAAACCAATGGCACGATATGAGGATCGTGGAGCTGAAAGGTGAAAGAAGGAGGATCACAGCAGATAAATCCAAGAGAACCGCAGAAGAAAGCAGCCCTAGGGCACAAAATGAGGAGAAGGGTACTACCGCAAAGCTAAACAAAATATACAAGCCGCGTGGTTCGAACCGTGACCAGCATGTAGTATAAGAGGATCAGCACGGATCCTCGAACGCTCCCCAAACGCACGAAACAAACAGCTTTTGTGTGTTATAATAAACATGAAATATTATAATAATAAATAAATAAATAAATAACAAAATGCCCTCATCTTGATTCACTGTTTCATACAAGTGGCCAGTCCCGACACCAACAAAATGCTTTCTTCCACATCACACTCTTAATTCTTATTCCTGATTTGGTAATCTCTATGATAAAAATTAACAAGTAGGACCAGAATGTCTCTTCGCTTGTTTTTTTCTTTAATTTAATGCATATAATACACTCTAAATCTAAATCTTTTAATTAAAAAAACATATTCATTTATATATATATATATATATATATATATATATATATATATATATATATATATATGAGAATTATGTGTTATGTAAATCCCCCTATTAAATATTATATGAAAATATCGGAATTTAATATTAAAAAATAAATACTTAAAAAATTATATATTATCTATATATGCATAAAAGGCAATATTTTATTTTTTATTTTAGTTAAAAAGTTGATATTATTGATGTGATATGGAATATTTAGAGGGTGTAAATATAAAGGTTAAGGTTTTGGTGTTAGTTATGTAAATACATAAGCATTAGGTGGTATGTATGTAATTTAAAATTTAAGATAANCTTTATTTTTTATTTTAGTTAAAATGTTGAAATTATTGATGTGATATGGAATATTTAGAGGGTGTAAATATAAAGGTAAGGTTTTGGTGTTAGTTATGTAAATACATAAGAATTAGGTGGTATGTATGTAATTTAAAATTTAAGATAATCCCAATTTATAATAATTTACAGGCATTTATAGAAGAAATAATATTCTTTTAGAAAAAAAAATAAATTAATATTAAATATATTTTATAAAAAATTAACCACCGACTCATTTGCAGTTTCCACTTTTTCATGAGAACTTCTACAAGAACATCAAAGAAGAAAGAACAGGCAAAACATAGCATGCAGAAACTGAGAGAGGAGAGGAGAGGGAGAGGGATCTAGAGATAGAAAGAGAAGGGAGTTAGAGAGAGAATGCTTGGCTCCTCGCATGCCACCCGGGATGGCCTNCCAATTTATAATAATTTACAGACATTTATAGAAGAAATAATATTCTTTTAGAAAAAAAAAATAAATTAATATTAAATATATTTTATAAAAAAATTAACCACCGAGTAATTTTTATGAGTAAATGTTACTTGCAGTTTCCACTTTTTCATGAGAACTTCTACAAGAACGAACATCAAAGAAGAAAGAACAGGCAAAACATAGCATACAGGAACTGAGAGAGGAGAGGAGAGGAGAGGAGAGGGAGAGAGATCTAGAGATAGAAAGAGAAAGGAGTTTAGAGAGAGAATGCTTGGCTCCTCGCATGCCACCCGGGATGGCCTATCTGAGAGCATGAATGGGTCCACACGTGTGGCATACAGGGAGCCAGGCATTGCCAGTTTCACCTCTTTAATAGCCCTTCATTCGTCTCCTCAATGCTTCTTCAAAACTCTGAAGATCTTCACTTTGTAGAGAGAGAGAGAGGGAGAGAGAGGGGAATAAGTGAGGAGAAAGGGGATGTAAATGCAGAGGATTTATAGAGAAGCGGAGAGGTTTTGTTGGAACAGTGCTTGGAGGCAGTCTAGAGAGAGAGAGAGAGCTGCAGTTAGAGAGAGAGAGAGAGCTGCAATTAATTAAATTAAATTAATAATTAAGAGAAAAAACAGAGATATGGTTACTGGAAAAATAAAATTGAAAATACATTAGGTGGGAATGACTTCTTAAACTCTTAATTGATTTTGGAACCAGTATATTATAAAAATTATTGACTCAATCTAATCATCATTTAAAATTCTCCGAAAATTTATTTTAGTCTCACTAATTGAAATTTAAAATATGTAAATCATGATGAAGTTATTTTACATTCCATGCCGAGATATATTATATTAGGACTCCTAACCTAATTTGAGCTCGGAGTCTAATGGTAGGGCGTCATGTGTCAAGCAGACCCCATCGTAATACATTATCATTGGACGGTGTTAAGAATGGTGGGGCTCGCTTGACACGTGACGCACACCATTAAAATCCGAATGCATCGGGTTTCAAGTAAGAGGAATGGGAGGATGTGGAAGATTTTAGTACTCTCTCTCTCTCTCTCTCTCTCTCTTACCAGAGGCTATGGGAGAAGGGGAAATGCGATTGGCTTCTAATAATTTCCATGTTTTTCAAACTTCTGTGCTGCTTTTGAGCAGGTGTTTGTCCGCAGTGGTTGGATGAACTCAGATTCTCCTTACCTGCCAATTGGAGCCTTACCTGCCATTTGGAGAAATAGGCTTTTCCATTTTTTCATTCCCCCCACTCAACTTCTTACTCTTACCATTTTAACTTTCACTTCAATTTTTACCGTATGGCAGGTTCTGCCCAGAAATATGTTTTGTACATTACGATGTAATATGAAACTTGTGTGTGCATTAAGTTTTATTAATAATATGTCGAAAATTAATGTTTGGTATGACTCACATATCATATAAGGGACAAATGTTGGAACGAAGCGGAGCGGAAGAATTTGTCTAATCTGGGGAATTTCGTTATGTGGGTTCGGGGTGCGGGGGGCATCGCCCCGTGGTAAGTACATGGGTAATTTTGTAATTACATATTGTATTCAGGGTTTANATGCATTAAGTTTTTTTAATAATATGTCGAAAATTAATGTTTGGTATGACGCACATATCATATAAGGGACAAATGTTGGAACGAAGCGGAGCGGAAGAATCTGTCTAATCGGGGGAATTTCGTTATGTGGGTTGGGGGTGCGGGGGGCATCGCCCCGTGGTAAGTACATGGGTAATTTTGTAATTACATATTGTATTCAGGGTTTACTCTATGATTATAAATAGACTTGTTTGTAACCCTATGTCTCTATTCTATTTTATATCCTCTAACGTTTTTCTGGAGTTGAAAGGAAACTGCCGCTCTGCTCTCCATGACGTGGGCATCTTCGCCGAACCTCGTTCAATTTTTGTGTTCTTCTGGATTTGTGTCGATTCTTGTTTCTCTTTGCCCTAATTTCTCAACAATTAAGATTATTAAAGATGCTGATTTTGTAAGCTAGCTTTTTTACGATTTTATTAATCAGAATATTTAAATATGTATTAAGTATCTTTAACAATGTATCGGGCAATAAAATCNGTTTACGATTTTATTAATCATAATATTTAAATATGTATTAAGTATCTTTAACAATGTATCGGGCAATAAAATCACAATTATTTGTTCTTGTAATTGAAGAATTAAGGTACCCAACTGAGAAATGGGCAGCTTATTTAAGATCACGTGTGTGTGTGTGTGTGTGATCTCTCTGTAAACACACACACACACACACACACACACACACACACACACACACACAGATTTATATATATATATATATATATATATATATAGAAGTCTTGACAGCATTTATATGTGATTTATAAGAGCAAGTCGCTCTTCATATAACATAATAAAAAAGAGAAAAAAATGGTGTGGTAATCCCAAGAACCCTCACATAATGAAGAAAATAACATGTTCGTTGTTCGGACGTGTGCAGAAGATGACTTGAATTACATCATGTAATGCGTCCGGCTACATGATATTACATGTCATCAATAACACATTAGAGATATATATATATATATATATATATATATATTCAACATGCACACGAATCTCAAAATATAATATGGATCTCAATGCACATTTTTAAACATTGATGAGAAGTCATATAAAATTATGATTTCAATAAACTTATAGTCAAACTGACCAGTACGACAGGACGAACCCAATGATATCAAAATTGGTTCGATCCGAGTTAGATCAAGCTCTAATCAAGACATTAAACTGCTTTTAGAAGTTTTTCGGGCATATTTGCAAAGTCAATCGGATGTTGAATTTGGCGAGCTTACAGTCGAATGGAGTGTCTCGACAAGACAAATCCAACTAGCCAAAGATCGTTTCATTCTGTCATTGTCTGATGGAGGGAATTTCTTTGAGTTGTCTGATCTATGTGTTTCATATTTCTTCATTATCCAAAGATTGGCCGCCACTATTGCTGGCAGACGACGAGGTCTGGCTAACCATCTCCCTTTGCCTTTCCTAGAGCTGTCCGTACTCTTCCTACATAACAAGATTCAAGCATTAATTGACATATTAATAACCCACAAAAAATTAATTTTTTTAACATACATTGACACGAGGAGAACTTTCGGATACCCATTGTAGTGTGCTCGGGCGCCAATATGTAAGGATAAGCAACTCTGTAGCGGATGGCTCTCGATCAAGCTTCTTTGCCCTTATACATGATAAGATAAACATAAGAGTCACATAATTACATAAATATATAAGCTTCTAAATTTTGAGATAATTTTACTAGTCTCCAGTAATGCTCTGTGTGGGGGATCGGGCCTCCAATGTAGAGTGCAACCCCTCTGTCCGATTTTGCTGATTTGTATGTCTTTTCTTTTGATATTCTAGAGAGACCCATGCTTGGTTTAACGCGGTCCTGACTTCCTCTCCAAGCCACAAGGGCCTCTGTCCCATCTTCCATGGTGTGGTGAACATATCCATGAGCTTAAGTATGACATGAATCTCAAAAATCTATCGGATCTGCTCGTGATGCGCGACATCTAATAGAATTTATGTAAGCTTGATTAGCATAAAAAAGGTAAAAATTAGCTTTTTATTTCATATTAAAATATCATACCTTGAATTCCTTAAAATACATATTCTGAGTCACAATCAGGATTTGCTTCCATGAGAGATATGATTAATCATAACTGCTCTGGATGATCTCCGTGATCTGCATCACGGGCGATCTGGAGGGGTAGAACCTGCATTTGGAATATTAGTTACATCATAAAATGTAATAAAAATTGAAATTACTTTACTGTAAAAATGAAAGTTGACTAACAAGTCACCCTCCGACAAATATATTTTCTACCAGCAGTGCTATTAGACATTTTAGGTGTTGGAGTCGAGGGGCCTGGCTCATTAAATGAGAAATCTGTGCAGAAATATGGTGCAGGATTGGGAAGTGATGCTTGCGAGGGAGCTGGTGCAGGAAGGGACAACATAAGGGGTGATTGGAGTGGTTGCAAAAGTGGAACACCTATCAGTGTTATTGGCGATCTTCTTCAGTCTCCGATATGTGTTCCCCTAAGTCCTCTAAATGCGGGGTCTCTATGGGGGCTGAGCACTTGTCATCTGCAATAGGAAAAACAGTGTAGATGCCAACATGACACATGGCGTGATAATGCATAAGTCAAGAAAAGTAAGTAGGGCAGCTATGGTGTAAGAAGCAAAAGTAAAAACAAGATGATGCAGAAATTAATCATCTAAATATACATATAATTTTTTTGTCAGTTTCATTTGATAATCCAGATGTTGAAGAACTTAAAATTCTTCTTCAATATCATCATCATTTTTATTAATATCTAGAGGGACTTCTCTATGAAGCCCTGTGGTATCCTCTAAGGATAACTCCTTATCGCTTGAGCTAAGTTGAATACAAAAATCAAATATAACTGACCCTTGGTAAATAACTTCAATAACATTTTGCATCTCAACAGTTTTTCATGGTCAATTCTTTAATAAAATAACCCAATCAAGTTTATCCCTTGCTTGACCGGGATATCAAAAATAATAAACCTGACTATAGCTTGTTTCTCCAAAATAAATGGGTCATACTTTGCATATTTTCTATTCATTTTTACTTTAGTAATATCATACGGGTCGAGTGTCTTCGTTTCTTAATTAGGAATAGGATCAAACCACTTACAATTGAAAATGTAGACATTATGTTCAACATANGAACAAAATTCTTATGTATTTACATATCTCACATATAAACTTGTATATTTAGAGACACAACACCCAAATTTGCAAAATAAATTATTTTGGAGCATTTACATATAGCACAAAAATCCTATGTATTTACATATCTCAAACCCATAGACAGCACAAAATTATCATGCAATTACATATTTCACACCTAAAGTTCTATACATATGCACATAGAACTCAAATCGATCAAACTATTTTTGTGACATTTCCATGCATAGAAAAAAAATTATTATATATTTATGTATCTGACACCTACACCTTATACGTTTAGACACATAGCATTTAGTTTTTATGTACGATCATCTAATCCCGATGCATTACATAGCTAACAAAGAAAACTAAAATCAAAATCTAACAACCAAGCAAATGTATGAAAAAAACATGAAAACTTACGTAAAATCGAAGGTTCGAGGCATAGATGATGTTTTTCTCACGTTGGACGAAAAATCAACAGTGAAAACGAGCCGGTCGCTAAAAAAAGGGCGGAGAGACGGAGGAGCGTCATTGGGGAGCAAACTCGTGATGGGGAAGGGAAATGAAATGGTTTGGTCGCAAGAGTGTAAGAAAGTATTTTAGGGCATTAAAAATAACGTCACCTCTTTCCAACACTAGTCTCACGCCACAGCATCGAACTAACGTTCGCACTACGAATGAACCCTGTCTGTATTGACAACTCCTTTTTTGGACCACATGCGACGTTATATGGATGCAAAGCGTGCTAATTTTGCGTCGAACAAATGCCCGACGTTAAGTTTAATGCTAATCAACCAATTTCCTGTTGTGGTAGCAGCCATGGCACAATAAATCTAAATCATCACTCCGGCTCTCCTTGTCAAAGAGTGAGCTAACTATTCGGTTACGGTGAGTCACCATCGACCCAATAGTCTAGCCTCGCTCAACTAGTAGGTGCTCCTCACTAGGGATTGACAGTCAACAGTCAGACCATCTTAGTTGATAGACAATGCCAAGCCAATCAAACCAGCACTACTGACCCAGACACTATCAAAAGCTGGCCGTCAACCTTGTCTCAACATAGCCAAATATGCACGCCTTACCGAGCCAAGGTCCATCGAGCTCAACCAATCAAGGTAAAAGGTGGCCTAGCCATAAGCCTATACATGTAAAATGCATAAAATATCTTATAACACCCCCATTAAAGCAAGTGCAAACATAAAAATTCTTGTATTATACCCATCCCCTATAAATATGGGATCTTTTTATGGAAAGGGGCAAATATAAAATATGCTTTACTTTTCATTAATGTGCACATCTCTCTCGCTCACTTGTTTTATGCTTTAACCATCAACAAATTAGAATTGAATATATATATATATATATATATATATATATATATATNATGCACATTTTTAAACAAAAAATGTTCAAACAATGATGAGAAGTCATATAAAATTATGATTTCAATAAACTTACAGTCAAACTGACCAGTACGACAGGACGAACCCAATGATATCAAAATTGGTTCGATCCGAGTTAGATCAAGCTCTAATCAAGACATTAAATTGCTTTTAGAAGTTTTTCGGGCATATTTGTAAAGTCAATCGGATGTTGAATTTGGCAAGCTTACAGTCGAATGGAGTGTCTCGACAAGACAAATCCAACTAGCCAAAGATTGTTTCATTCTGTCATTGTCTGATGGAGGGAACTTCTTTGAGTTGTCTGATCTATGTGTTTCATATTTCTCCATTATCCAAAGATTGGTCGCCACTATTGCTGGCAGACGACGAGGTCTGGCTAGCCATCTCCCTTTGCCTTTCCTAGAGCTGTCCGTACTCTTCCTACATAATAAGATTCAAACATTAATAGACATATTAATAACCCACAACAAATAAATTTTTTTAACATACATTGACACGAGGAGAACGTTCGGATACCCATTGTAGTGTGCTCGGGCGCCAATATGTAAAGACAAGCAACTCTGTAGCGGATGGCTCTCGATCAAGCTTCTTTGCCCTTATACATGATAAGATAAACATAAGAGTCACATAATTACATAAATATATAAGCTTCTAAATTTTGAGATAATTTTACTAGTCTCCAGTAATGCTCTGTGTGGGGGATCGGGCCTCCGATGTAGAGTGCAACCCCTCTGTCCAATTTTGCTGATTTGTATGTCTCTTCTTTTGATATTCTAGAGAGACCCATGCTTGGTTTAACGCGGTCCTGACTTCCTCTCCAAGCCACAAGGGCCTCTGTCCCATCTTCCATGGTGTGGTGAACATATCCATGAGCTTAAGTATGACATGAATCTCAAAAATCTATCGGATATGCTCGTGATGCCGACATCTAATAGAATTTATGTAAGTTTGATTAGCATAAAAAAAGGTAAAAATTAGCTTTCTATTTCATATTAAAATATCATACCTTGAATTCCTTAAAATACATATTCTGAGTCACAATCAGGATTTGCTTCCATGAGAGATACGATTAATCATAACTGCTCTGGATGATCTCCGTGATCTACATCACGGGCGATCTGGAGGGGTAGAATCTGCATTTGGAATATTAGTTACATCATAAAATGTAATAAAAATTGAAATTACTTTACTGTAAAAATGAAAGTTGACTAACAAGTCACCCTCCGACAAATATATTTTCTACCAGCAGTGTTAGACATTTTAGGTGTTGGAGTCGAGGGGCCTGGCTCATTAAATGAGAAATCTATGCAGAAATATGGTGCAGGATTGGGAAATGATGCTTGCGAGAGAGCTGGTCAGGAGGGGATAACATAAGGGGTGATTGGAGTGGTTGCAAAAGTGGAACACCTATCAGCGTTATTGGCGATCTTCTTCAGTCTCCGATATGTGTTCCCCTAAGTCCTCTAAATGCGGGGTCTCTATGGCGGTTGAGCACTTGTCATCTGCAATAGGAAAAACAGTGTAGATGCCAACATGACACATGGCGTGATAATGCATAAGTCAAGAAAAGTAAGTAGGGCAGCTATGGTGTAAGAAGCAAAAGTAAAAACAAGATGATGCAGAAATTAATCATCTAAATATACATATAATTTTTTTGTCAGTTTCATTTGATAATCCAGATGTTGAAGAACTTAAAATTCTTCTTCAATATCATCATCATTTTTATTAATATCTAGAGGGACTTCTCTATGAAGCCCTGTGGTATCCTCTAAGGATAACTCCTTATCGCTTGAGCTAAGTTGAATACAAAAATCAAATATAACTGACCCTTGGTAAATAACTTCAATAACATTTTGCATCTCAACAGTTTTTCATGGTCAATTCTTTAATAAAATAACCCAATCAAGTTTATCCCTTGCTTGACCGGGATATCAAAAATAATAAACCTGACTATAGCTTGTTTCTCCAAAATAAATGGGTCATACTTTGCATATTTTCTATTCATTTTTACTTTAGTAATATCATACGGGTCGAGTGTCTTCGTTTCTTAATTAGGAATAGGATCAAACCACTTACAATTGAAAATGTAGACATTATGTTCAACATAAACAAATCTTATTGAACTAAATTATTTGTAGTGTTTATCTTCTTTAGTAATGTTGTTATTTGATTGAAGCATTCTCTATTCATGTTGAAATTGGATTTGATATTCAACATTCTCGGCGCAACTGATAACTTCGTATGTGAAGTACATCATTCCCATAAAGGTTGTTATGAAACATTTAATAATTCAAAAAATTGTTGTGCCTCGTTGTTTAGTTTTTTATCATCATCATACACACTTCTTCCCACAAAATGAGCCCTAGTAGCATCAACAATCATTTCCTCATACATGCCAAAACTGTGAACTGTTGGAGGGGCATAACTGACGAGGCTTTAACACAATCTTATTAAACATCTGGTTCAAATTCACCATGTGAAGTCCAATACCAATAATCAAGCTTAAATCTCCTATGGTATAGATCCAACTTTACTTTCTTAGGTGTCAAACATGCTTGATTCTTGTGCTTCAAATATAGGCATCGAAACATGCCTTCTAAAAGGTAAACAGGGAGTTGTGATGCTGCTTGCACCGATTCCTCAACACCAACCAAAAATTCATCAGTAAGTACTTTTATTCTTGTATATAATCTATTATACATCTATAATCTTATATTTTGGATATCCACCTCCATCAAAGATGTAGCTCTATGGATTAGTATAACCTGCATGACTACCCCTAAAACTTTACATTTTAAAAAAACCCACACAACACCCAAACTAAACTTATACCTAAACTCACATACATAGGACATAAACTCTTTTCTATTTACATATCTTACACCTAAACTTACACATAACACTCAAATCTTTACTATTTTTTGGGGCGGTTACAAACATATCACCAAATTCTTCTGTATTTACATATCACAAATCTAAACTTTTATATCTTGACACATAACACTGAAATCTTTAATGTCACATCAAAAATAGCATTAACACCGCCTAAGCACAAAGCCTAAGCTAAACATGGCTAACACAATTTTTTTTTTGGGATATTTACATACATAGCACAAAATTCTTATGTATTTATATATATCACACATAAACTTTCATATTTAAATAGATAGCACNCGACCAGGATATCAAAAATAATAAACTTGACTATAGCTTGTTTTGCCAAAATAAATGGGTCATACTTTGCATATTTTCTATTCATTTTTACTTTAGTAATATCATACGGGTCGAGTGTCTTCGTTTCTTAATTAGGAATAGGATCAAACCACTTACAATTGAAAATGTAGACATTATGTTCAACATAGCTCGGAAATTGCAACTGAACTACTTCATTTATATGCCGCAATAACCAATCTCATTATTTGTGTGTGTTTCCTCAGATACAAACCTTACAATTATAATTCTACTTTCTTTCAAACTAGGAGCTTGTGTGAAATTTTTAACAGTTCACTTCAAATATTTTTCATGTATGGACACTACGATTAGGTCCCGAAGCAGCTTCTATCATGAACCTAGTAGAAGTTTCAAAGCATAATTAGTTTTAATTTATGAAGTACAATTTGACGACGTATCAATGAATTAAAAATTACTTCAATGTAAGTGTGATTTGAACCATTTGTAAATACTTCTTTGATCTGCTTGCTTCCAAGCAAGTCATCCCCTATGTTCAAGCTCTCGATAAATAACATGTGGACATCATTGCAAATTGAATGTCTGAGTTGCTAAAGCAATTCAGATAATAACTAAGAAAATTTTTGAATAAATTAAATATTACTGTCAGAATGGTTACACTTCATTACAGTTTAGTAGAACATACAATGTAGCAACTCGAAGCTTTCTACTGATGAGGCAATGAGTACCATGCCTACCAAATGGTTCACCTGATATCTAAAATATGAATAATTCTTGTTGCAAAGGCATCTCAGCCAAAATGCCATGTGTATATCGCCCTTGATCAAAGTAATAAGAAAATAAATTAATTATCTTTTGTAATAAGTATGCCTCTCATATCAATCCCTCCGGACGTCCTTTATTCTTAACAAATTTTTTTAATTATTCTGAAAACTACACGGATGAGTCATTTTTGAAAAAAAAAAAATTGTTCACTTTAAGTGAAAAGAAGTACCTCTCAAAGGGATACATCCATCTGTATTGAACTGGACCCCCCAAAATAGCCTTATAACACAGATGTATGTGCAAATATTCCATGGAGTCAAAAAATATGGAGGAAATATCCGTTCTAGCTTGTATAGAATTAATGGAATACTCACATCTACGTGCAACTCCCTGAAGAATGTATTGATTTCGATCAATGGATCAAGTACCGCCTTTTGTAGGGCATTGAATGCAATAGATATTAAGCACTGCATGAAAATACATCAATCATGGCTCTTCATACCAAATATTTTCTTCATTCTTATATCAACACGTCGACATATGTTAGAAAGACTATCACTTGGAAACTTCAAAGAATGCAACCAATCAAAGAAAGCTTTCTGTTGATCCAATGTGAGACAATATGTAGCTTTAGGTATTACCAATTCACCCACATTTGCCTCTTGCAGTTCAAACCCCCTCCTCTTGCAATACTCCCTCACATCCATTTTTGCTTTGACGTTGTCTTTTATTTTTCTGTCGATATACAGAATAATATTAAAAATATTATCAAAAATATTCTTCTTAATATGCATAACATCTAGATTATGTCTAATAAGATTGTTTCTCCAGTATGGAAGATCTCCAAAAATACAATGTTTCATCCAGCTATGTGTAACGCCAAAATCTTGAAGACAACTCGAGGTTAGTTCCAGTCTCTCAATGATCTTTGACACTTCACTGATCATCTGTAATATATCATATTCACTTATCATTGAGAGTGGAATTAATCTTTCAACTCTATTTCTGAAAAATGCTTCTTTATTCCTTTCTTTATTCCTCTGGAATGGGTGATAGCGTACTAAGAACCTTTGATGACAATCAAACCAGGAATTTTTTCTTCCATGCTTCATAGTGGATGCTTTGGATATGTCCATGCAGTAGGGGCAAGCCAATTTTCTAACTGTGCTCTAACCAGATACCATCCCATAAGCTAGAAAGTCACTAATTGTCCACATAAGAGCAACTCTAAGATGAAAGTTCAGTTTCATTGCAATGTCATAAGTCAACACGCTGGTTTCTCGCAACACCTGTAGCTCATCTATTAGTGGCTATAAGTACATGCCAATTTTACCCTTTGGGCTATGTGGACCTGGTATGATCAACATTATAAATAAGAATGACATAATCATACATGTTTGAAGGAGAAAATTATATGGTGTGATAATAACTAGCCCACATGAATAGGGTGTTGCAACGTGACTATAAGGTGTGAACTCATCTGCACATAAGCTAAGCTTAACGTTGTCTGGTTCTGCTGTAAAATCATGATAACAGTGATCGAAGTGTTTCCAAGCTGCACCAACTAAAGGATGAGTCATAGTATTAACACTAAAAGATCCAATCTTATGTAGTGTCACATGACGAGCTGTGCATATAGAAACAAACAACCATTGAAGCTGTGGAATGAGAAGAAAGTAAAAGTGACATTTGTAAGGAATATATTTCTAATTTTTACTCTTTCTCTGCCTTGGTTTGAACCAATTAACATTGCAAAATCTGCATTTCATATCTTATTTATCTTTCTTGTAATATAACATACAATTGTGAACACAACAATCTATCTGTTCAGATAACAACCTTTGATTCGACACTAACTTTTTAGTTTTATACAAATCTTATTGAACTAAATTATTTGTAGTGTTTATCTTCTTTAGTAATGTCGTTATTTGATTGAAGCATTCTATATTCATGTTGAAATTGGATTTGATATTCAACATTCTCGGCGCAACTGATAACTTCGTATGTGAAGTACATCCTTCCCATAAAGGTTGTTATGAAACATTTAATAATTCAAAAAATTGTTGTGCCTCGTTGTTCAGTTTTTTATCATCATCATACACACTTCTTCTCACAAAATGAGCCCTAGTAGCATCAACAATCATTTCCTCATACATGCCAAAACTGTGAATCGTTGGAGGGGCATAACTGATGAGGCTTTAACACAATCTTATTAAACATATGGTTCAAATTCACCATGTGAAGTCCAATACCAATAATCAAGCTTAAATCTCCTATGGTAGAGATCCAACTTTACTTTCTTAGGTGTCAGACATGCTTGATTCTTGTGCTTCAAATATAGGCATCGAACCCTGCCTTCTAAAAGGTGAACAGGGAGTTGTGATGCTGCTTGCACCGATTCCTCAACACCAACCAAAAATTCATCAGTAAGTACTTTTATTCTTGGATATAATCTATTATACATCTATAATCTTATATGTTGGATATCCATCTCCATCAAAGATGTAGCTCTATGGATCAGTATAACCTCATTGCGTCTTACTTAAATCCGTGTTCAAACAACACCTGCATGACTACCCCTAAAACTTTACATTTAAAAAAAACCCACACAACGCCCGAACTAATACATAGGTAACACAAACTTATTTTGGGCATTTGCATACATAGGACAAAACACTTTTGTATTTACATATCTTACACCTAAACTTACACATAACACTCAAATCGTTACTATTTTTGGGGGCGGTTACAAACATATCACCAAATTCTTCTGTGTTTACATATCACAAATCTAAACTTTTATATTCTGACACATAACACTGAAATCTTTAATGTCACATAAAAAATAGCATTAACACCTCCTAAGCACAAAGCCTAAGCTAAACATGGCTAACACAATTTTTTTTTGGGATATTGACATACATAGCACAAAATTCTTATGTATTTATATATATCACACATAAACTTTCATATTTAAATAGATAGCACTCAAATCTTCAAATTAATTATTTTTCTTGGGGCATTTACATGCATAGAACAAAATTCTTATGTATTTACATATCTCACATATAAACTTGTATATTTAGAGACACAACACCCAAATTTGCAAAATAAATTATTTTGGAGCATTTACATATAGCACAAAAATCCTATGTATTTACATATCTCAAACCCATAGACAGCACAAAATTATCATGCAATTACATATTTCACACCTAAAGTTCTATACATATGCACATAGAACTCAAATCGATCAAATTATTTTTGTGACATTTCCATGCATAGAAAAAAAAATTCTTATATATTTAGGTATCTCACACCTACACCTTATATGTTTAGACTCATAGCATTTAGTTCTTATGTACGATCATCTAATCCCTATACATTACATAGCTAACAAAGAAAACTAAAATCAAAATCTAACAACCATGCAAATGAATGAAAAAAACATGAAAACTTACGTAAAATCGAAGGTTCGAGGCATAGATGATGTTTTTCTCACGTTGAACGAAAAATCAACAGTAAAAACGAGCCGGTCGCTAAAAAAAGGGTTGAGAGATGGAGGAGCGTCATTGGGGAGCAAACTTGCGATGGGGAAGGGAAATGAAATGGTTTGGTCGCAAGAGGGTAAGAAAGTAATTTAGGGCATTAAAAATAACGTCGCCTATTTCCAACACTAGTCTGATGCCATAGCATCGAACTAACGTTCGCACTACGAATGAACCCTGTATGCGTTGACAACTCCTTTTTTGGACCACATGCGACGTTATATGGATGCAAAGCGTGCTAATTTTGCGTCGAACTAATGTCCGACGTTAAGTTTGATGCTAATCAACCAATTTCCTATTGTGGTAGCAACCATGGCACAATAAATCTAAATCATCACTCCGGCTCTCCTTGTCGAAGAGTGAGCTAACTATCCGGTTACGGTGAGTCACCATCGACCCAATAGTCTAGCCTCGCTCAACTAGTAGGTGCTCCTCACTAGGGATTGACGGTCAACAGTCAGATCATATTAGCTGATCGACAATGCCAAGTCAATCAAACCAGCGCTACCAACCCAGACACTATCAAAGGCCGACCGCCAACCTTGTCTCAACATAGCCAAATATGCAGGCCTTACCGAGCCAAGGTCCATCAAACTCAACCAATCGAGGTAAAAGGTTGCCTAGCCATAAGCCCATATATGTAAAATGCATAAAATATCTTATAACACCCCTATTAAAGCAAGAGCAAACATAAAAATTCTTATATTATACCCATCCGCTATAAATAGGTGATCTTTTTATGAGAAAGGGGCAAATAGAAAATATGTTTTACTTTTCATTACTGTGCACATCTCTCTCTCTCTCTCTCTCTCTCTCTCTCTCTTGTTTTATGTTTTAACCATCAACAAATTAGAATTGAACATATATATATATATATATATAAAGAGAGAGAGAGGGGGGGG
>JXCR01147286.1:89570-104610 GCA_002079205.1 Phalaenopsis hybrid cultivar
ATTGACTATTAAATAAAAAGTATCATCTTGAGTATTTTAGAATTATAATGTTGAGCAATAAGTTGTTCAAAACATAGTTAAGCCAAACATTGAAGAGCTTCCAAATAATGATGTTTAAAAGTTGATTCCTGAAATACTAAGAAGCATGGGATATTATGCAAGTATCCATGTAGTTCCAATAATATTCAAATTATGAGTCCATATATCAATAAAACAAGAAGCTAATTAATCTCTCAATTAGTCTCATTACTAGTTTACTAACACTAAATCTAGTTCAAAATGTCAAAAATTTTGAAATTCTTAAAGCCTGTAAATCGTAATTATGCACAAGTAAAGCTCAACTCAATTTAGTTTTCTCAAATGAAAATCATTCCTCGTTGAAGTGGATCATGTGAATCCTCAATATTTTTTAAATGTATTGCACATAATTATGTTGACAATTAAGAACAGTTACTTCTTACTCTATTCCTATATATAAAGAGGATTAAAGTCTTGTATTGTAGTTAAGTTTTGCTTGATCCAGTAAAGTTTCCTAGGAATCAACATTCCCCTTCGAAATTATAATCTCTTAATGGAAATATCCATATTCCACTGAGTGAATGAATGTTAACTTACATTTTTTGGACTACAAACAATAATTGTAGATCATAAAATTTTTTTAACTTTTTGAGTAGCCAATTTGATAATAAACTAAGTTTGAAAAATTAACACACAAAAATGCAATTAAATATCAAATAATGTTAGGGAAATTTTATGGAACAAAAATGATTCATTACACTACGAATTCAAAGTGGCATATTAAACATAGTTCTGAAACATAGGTGAAGGAAACCAAGCGAGTCCATTTAAACATAATTGATAAATAATCCAAGCCGACATGAAACTTTGTTTTCTCCACCATGAACCTTCCTCTACAATGTAATCTCACTTTAATTTTGCTATCATCAGAAAAGAAAATACAAATCTATCTTCTCACAAATGCACTTATAAACCTTTTCCAATACTTGTTGTTAAATGAAGTGTCGAGAGGGAGGAAAATATGTCCTGATCTCCCATATGAAGAGAATTTGCTAATATAAGCTTTTATGCATTGGAATCATAAGAAAAAACACCAAAATTTGCTTAACTTAGTGGGGAGGTGATGATGTCGAAATCTTGGCATCGGTGTGTTGTATATTGGTTTGATTTCGTTGGGTAGGCGTTGGGTTTGTGACTCTAGATCGTCAAATTAGGGCATTGTAGCACTGATGCGCTAGTGCTGGATGGCACGATGGCACTAAGTTGGGGTGCAGCAACAATTAAGGCATGACCTCGGGGTGTCATCTTCATTATCCTTTTTGAATAAATTTGGACTTGAGGCTGGTGAGCTCTCTCTAGGCACCCAAGCCCGTTTTATGACAAATACTCCAAAAACTCATGTTCACCCTTTATATTGCATATCAACCGCATATACCCACAAAAAGTATAAAAGTGACACAAATAATGCAATAAACACACCATGCAACACTACAATGTACACAATATCCTTTCAAGTTTCAATTTTTATTAAGAACCTCTAATATCTCAATTTTACTTATATTAATACCCTTTTACATGATTATCCTTAAATCACTTGTGTTTGATTGACTAAATTAGCATTAATTCTCAAATATGTATGTATGTATGTATATTTTATTATCTTCTTAAATATATTATTCTTAATTTAAGTTAATGAAACCTTTTATTCTTTGGACTCTTAGAAAGGGTGTTTGATGATAATTTTTTATGTTAGCTTAACTTCAAGTTTGTACTCTCGAGCTATTGAAATTTTATCATTAGAAAGTCAAGTCCTGTCTTTTTTTTTTCTTTTAAGTCTTATTTTTTCTTTACTTTTACCGAGGATTGCTATATCTAACGAAACTTTTCTCATAATAAATTTGAATGACAATTCTTTTTTCAAGTAAAATACTCAATCACTTCTTAACTTAATTCAAAGTATTATAGCTCAAAATCTACTAATTGTATTTAAATTATTTTGATTGATAATTATTAAACGTTATAAATTTGATGAATTAATTTTATTTTTATTAAATTTAATCTAAGTACTTAAGAACCTTAATATTTGCTATTGAGTTAATAATTAATTTCAATGCTTAATGAGTATTTATGTCACTTTTATTTATTTTCTTTACCTATTATTAAATTACACGAAATCTTAATTAATTTATGCCTATTGTTGTTAATCATATGAACCTCCTTATTTATGATAAAACAATAAAAATGTTGTGTTATTATCTTGCATCATGCCTTAAATGGAGAAATTTAAATTAAATATTAAAGATTCTTGCAAATGTAAGTTGACATTAGATCATGTAAAAAAGAGCCCACCCTCAATAATTCTTTTAATCATTTATGTTACATAAATTTATTGGAAAGGTAACAAATCGGAAATTGATTTTTGGGATATTTATTTTGGGATTGAATGTTATATTATGGTGGATTTTGAAGTCTTAATATAAATAGGCATAATAAGACTATTATCAAAACTATTTCATCAGGCAAACTAAAGTTTATTCAATTTTTAGTCCAAAAAAGTAAATGGTGTTGCTAAATTTATTTATAAAACTTATCTATCACAATACCAAGTATACAATTGCTATTTTATGTATTAATCTCTGAGATACATACATTTCTATAGGACCATCTAGTTGGCATACTTAGGTGTCTTATTGTGCTTGATAATATTAACACGGCTTACACTAAACATTAATGTTTTGTTGTTGGTTTTTATGTATACTGATTCTAATGTTTTATTATAGTTAATAGGATGATGCTAATAATACATGATGGTTATATTTGAGTGTATTTCTACTCCTCAATGATGCTTGTGTAATTATTCCATGGTTGTTGGGATGTTGCTTTGTTAGTTTTTGGTCTTATATATGCATAGATTTTACTTTACTCTCTTTGTCTATTTTCTCCAATCTCAATATCTTCGAGATGCAAACTATTTGACAACTTGTCCCATGGCAGTAGGTGGTCATTTGACTAATTTTGTTGCCTTGGAATGACTAATGATGTATTGTTAGCAAGTGGATTGATATTTTCCTTTCTTTATGTTTCTTTATGATTAGGTGGTGGCTTGCTATAAGCTTTTTTTCTCATAAAGCTTCTTAGTGTAAGTTAATTCTATCTTGTTGGTTTGCTTGCTTGTGGCTCCCATGGCCATTCTAAATCCACCTCTTTGCTGTAAACATCATTCGTCTAACATTATCTTTTTCATATGGTTAACATGTGTATAATATAGTATAATTATTTCCTTTGCATATTTCTATTATTGTGGTTTGGAATGTTTGGTGGATTTTGTTTGGATTGAGCCACTGCGGGTGCATTTTCTTTGGCAAGGGGTTCTGTTCCTTGGATTTACTTATAAATTCTATCTTTTTTCTTTTGTTTGTTTTAAATTATAGTAGATATTTATGAGTTTTCTTTATTGGAATTATATGTAATTTAATCATTGATTGACGGGTTATGATGCCACATTCTTAGATCAGTTGGAAGAACATCAGCTTTGTCCTTTGCAAGTTATCGGTTCGAATCTGTTATTTGCATATGGGGTTGGTACTCTAGTGGTTAGGTGTATTAGCGGTGGTTGGGGATTGTCTAATAGCCTTCGGTCATTTCTTTTAATATATATATCTGTGTGTGTGTGTTGGTTGCGACCTTTGGTTTAAATCTCTCGGGTCGGCGGTTCGATCCTTGTGTAGGATCGAATTGCACACCTTTTCTGGAAGGGAGTCCGCCCCTCAGTCAGACTATGGGTTTGATCGACGATCAACCTTTAAATATATATTTCTAATATTTTAGCAGTAACTTAGTTTTTTGTTGCTTTATCTTTCAGAATGTTTAAATATATTCTTTAGGTACTATTTTATACAATTAAAATTTTTATTAGTAGGATGCAACTTTTTATTGATCAAATAGCTCAAGTGTGGTAGCTATAATCAAATTATTATCCTTCTTAGAAAGAAAATATTATAATTGTGTAACAGAAATATGTCATATTGAGTTTCTCAGAGAGACAACACGCAGCCTGGACGACCAGCTGTCTGAACGACCAGCAACCTAGATGACTAGCAGCCTGGACGACCGACCAAGCCTGAATAACTGACCTAATTCAGCCGACTGTGCTGGCACTACCGACTCGAAGCCAATTAAGTTTAGTCAGTAAAGTCAGAAAGATCCAACCACAAGCTCATACATGTAAAATACCATAAATATTATTTAGTACCCACATTAAAGTAGAGACGAACACGTAACTTCACATATTGTAACATCTTATATATAAATTGGGGATCATTTTATTAGTAGAGACGATGCGGTGGGCTTTTCTTAGTTTTAATGAAATCTTAATGTAATGTCTTGAATGAAAACTACCCTTAATGTCAATCAGTTGACATCATTATTTGGCTAATCAGATGTCAATGGACTCCTTCTGTAATCTGGGCTCGTGCCCTGGAAAGGAATGAATTCAACAGAGCTGGCGAGTTCTTCAAACTTGAGCTTGTGTCTCTAAGCATTGAGAGAATTGTTGAATGCCACTAGGATGTGGGCAACAACCACATGCTATAGGAGCAACATCCACTCACCTGTATATCAAAAAGAGCAGCTAATACCTCTGTACAACTACTCTAACTGATCTACTATAACTACTTATACTATCTCTATTTTATATATACATACTAGGTATGCTTTGTTTCCATTATGAGCAATGCTCGTCTTCAATTATTCTCTTCATATATTCAATTTCCTTAATTCTTCATAGTATCAGTGCACTGAGTAAATATCCTGAAGCCATTTGTTCCAACTTAACTGAAGGTACCTCCCTTACTTCTTCTTCATCTTTATATTCAACATAAAATGGTTCATTCTTCTTCTTCTCAAATTAATATTCCTCCAGCCTCACCAACTAGTGATATTTCTATACCTTACTCTTTAAAATTTCTCATGAGTAACATTAAATCTATTGCAAACACCACTCTCACTACTGAAAACTACCCTAAGGAAGGGTCATCTGGTCCATGAAGAATATAGACACATTAGCGATGTATGAAAACATGACTTTCCGATCACAATGGAGAGGGAAACTACTCCCCAGCAGAGTCGCCAGAAAAGTTCTCGGTCGTCTTTATGGAAAGATATATTTTTAATTTAATATCAATATACACTATTGAAAACTACCCTGTAATGTGTGAAAATTCAAGTCCAATGATTTTGAATGTTTTTTTCTGGTCCTTCCATACGCCATTCTAAATATATCTTCGATTCAAATGACCAACCAGAACCTAACCAAAATTTTCACACATTACAGTTGATTGATCAGAACCTAGCAAAGATACTCTAATCAATCCTTTCTTCCACAATCCTACTCTATGTCCTCAATTTTGATTCAACTACAGCCATTTGGCTTACCCCTACCTATGGGAAAATATATTTTTAATTTGTATTTAATTGCAGCAATCTTCCCATGCCAGGTTTTAATTTAATCTTGAGAGTTAAACGAGCATTAAGAAACGTGAAGACTTGGTTCATTTTGTGGATAACAAACTGAACCAAAAGAAAATGTGAAGGTCAGGACTCAGTTTGGGACCAACTCCACAACGTGCATTGCCCACGTGAAATAAGCTCACCAACACACCTATCGGGGGTCCAAGCCCATGGAAAAAAGAAAAGTCTTAAAAACTCCTAAACCCCTCAATTTAAGGATGGTTAAACAGATGGTCTTGGAATCCAAAAGATTTGATCGTACTAGCCCGATGAAGAAATAGACAAAACATGCCAATGAATGAAGGGTAATCTGGTCCATGAAGAATATGGACACATTACTGATGTATGAAAACATGACTTTTCGATCACAATGGAGAGAGAAAGTAGTCCCCAGCAGACTCGCCAGAAAAGTTCTTGGTTGCCTTTATGGAAAGATATATTTTTAATTACATATATATATATATATAATTTTTGGAAAATCTATTTTAGTTTTGAAAATATAAGACCAAACGGATCTCATATATGTCATAGTTTAAATAAACGAGCATAACACCGCAAGTGCTGCATCTATCCTGAGGAATAAACACATTATTTGCTTGTGAGACTCGATTAAATAAACTAAAAAATTTATGACATCCATTTTGGTTTATGAAACCATTATGTTGACCGACAAATTTCTCCTATCATATATAAAAGATTAGGTAGGGTTTATATTAAGCAGGGTTCTAAAGTTTCCTATAAGGACAAACCTCTATATTTAATTACATATTATATAATCAAAATCACCTATAAAAACTCTCGATTTAGATCAGAAGGTATTGTCTTCTAAAATTTTAAAGTTTAGGACTTTTAAGGCCAGAAAAGGAGCATCAAAAGGGAAAAGATCAAGTTTAAAACATTTATTATGGAATTCAAAGGGAGAAAACTAGGAGATCATGGATCCTGAGGAGAACCTCGATGAATTACCAAGCTATTATATGGTTTGGCTTCAATTTCGAGAAAATATCATTAAATATTTGATTCTGCAAATTTTATCATTTAGGGCTTACATTTGTATGACACAATCATACAAATAGCTTGGAAAATAGGAGGGTNCATGGATCCTGAGGAGAACCTCGATGACTTACCAAGCTATTATATGGTTTGGCTTCAATTTCGAGAAAATATTATTAAATATTTGATCCTGCAAATTTTATCATTTAGGGCTTACATTTGTATGACACAATCATACAAATAGCTTGGAAAATAGGAGGGTCTATGTCGTGACGAATGACAACCTCAGAACCTAAAATGAGTTAGAGCTTAAATTGCATAACATGGTTGTTCAAAGGCTTAAAGATGGAGTGAGGATTTATGTCGTACCAAGCGAGCTGCCTTGAAGTCTTATGACTTATTATTTAATTCTAAGAAAGGTTGTTGTTGTAGATCCACTTGCTCTCTTGAATTTGTTCTTCTGCACATGCTTGTTCTGCTGCCCACAGAGTTAGCTCCAAGCTCTTCGTCGAAGTGACAGCTTCAGATTCAAAGTTTAAGGTTTTACAGTTTAAGTGACAAGTTTTGTTGTTGTTCAAGTATTATGAGGGGGATAAAGTTGATTAGAGCGACACCGGTTATGATCCCACGGTTCCCTCATTCTGGTGCCACAATTTTTTTTGAATCTAGACGAGTTATTATGCTCATTTAAACTGGGGAGAACTCGTTCACAATCATAAGTTACCTCATCCGAGGGACTCCCATATATTCAAAATGACGTATTATGTTTTTTTGTTGTTTTGAAACTGTAGAGTTAATTTTGAAATATGTTTTATATTTTTCAATTTTGGGTTAGATTTGCATGGAAAAGTAAATAAATGCCGGTAAAAGAAATGCTATAAGATAAATAAAGACAATTGCAATGCATAAAATATAAATGCGTACCTGAGCCTCTCTACCACTGCATGGTCAGTATCATAAAGAATAATATCTTTGCAAGAAATTTAAATAAATTGCAGGAAAGTAAACGGGAGCATCCGATAAGGAAAAAGTCAGAAAATAAGTCATAGGAAAACAAGAATCGTAGTCACATATAGAAGTTCAGAACTAAGGGTAAGGCATTGGTAAAGGTGGGGGATTAGAGCTGGACGGTGTGCTTCCCGACCTTGAGTGNAAGTGAGGATTTATGTCGTACCAAGCGAGCTGCCTTGAAGTCATATGACTTATTATTTAATTCTAAGAAAGGCTGTTGTTGTAGATCCACTTGCTCTCTTGAATTTGTTCTTCTGCACATGCTTGTTCTGCTGCCCACAGAGTTAGCTCCAAGCTCTTCGTCGAAGTGACAGCTTCAGATTCAAAGTTTAAGGTTTTACAGTTTAAGTGACAAGTTTTGTTGTTGTTCAAGTATTATGAGGGGGATAAAGTTGATTAGAGCGACACCGATTATGATCCCACAGTTCCCTCATTCTGGTGCCACAATTTTTTTTGAATCTAAACGAGTTATTATGCTCATTTAAACTGGGGAGAACTCGTTCACAATCATAAGTTACCTCATCCGAGGAACTCCCATATATTCAAAATGACGTATTATGTTTTTTTATTGTTTTGAAACTGTAGAGTTAATTTTGAAAATATGTTTTATATTTTCAATTTTGGATTAGATTTGCATGGAAAAGTAAATAAATGCCGGTAAAAGAAATGCTATAAGATAAATAAAGAAAATTGCGATGCATAAAATATAAATGCGTACCTGAGCCTCTCTACCGCTGCATGGTCAGTATCATAAAGAATAATATCTTTGTAAGAAATTTAAATAAATTGCAGGAAAGTAAACGGGAGCATCCGATAAAGAAAAAATCAAAAAACAAGTCATAGGAAAACAAGAATCGTAGTCACATATAGAAGATCAGAACTAAGGGTAAGGCATTGGTAAAGGTGGGGGATTAGAGCTGGACGGTGTGCTTCCCGACCTTGAGTGAGAGCTACCAACCCGATAATCTATGGAGGGCAGTCATAACCTCGATCAAAGTGATTAACCGTAGACCTTTATAAATTTTCATTCTTTTAAATTTAATTTTCATGCATTATAAAATTTATTTTATCATGCAAAATATATTTTGTTGCAAATGGGATTTTTATTTAAAACATTTTTTAGAGTGGTGCAGCCCATAGGATAATTAATATGATCGAGCTAGGACTACAAGCAACCTAAGAGTATCAGGGGAAATCATCTCCTCAAGTGTCATCAGATCTTCTCCTCTTCTTTTATTAAAAGTCCTTAAGGTAGGATATACTATTCTAAATCCCACGTTGTATCCCTNTTTAATCATGCAAAATATATTTTTTTGCAAATGGGATTTTTATTTAAAACATTTTTTAGAGTGGTGCAGCCATAGGATAATTAATATGATCGAGCTAGGACTAGAAGCAACCTAAGAGTATCAGGGGAAATCATCTCCTCAAGTGTCATCGAATAGTATCATCGGATCTTCTCCTCTTCTTTTATTAAAAGTCCTTAAGGTAGGATATACTATTCTAAATCCCACGTTGTATCCCTNAGTAGGGTTTGTATTAAGCAGGGTTCTAAAGTTTCCTATAAGGGCAAACCCCTATATTTAATTACATATTATATAATCAAAATCACCTATAAAAACTCTCGATTTAGATCAGAAGGTATTGTCNAAAGGTTTTCCACCTCATAACTCATTAAATTGAACTCAAATGACTTTGAAATTTTAATGAAACCCCACTTATGAGACAATTAAAATATTAAAGATGAAATTATTTTTTTAATTTTTATTTAGTTTTTAATAATTATTTTAACCCAAAAATAGAAATTTTCAATGTTAATTAATTTAATTAATCAAGGTAAAGTTTTTGTCCTTAAGAAAATTCTTGGAGGTTCACCTAGGTTAGATGACCACCTGGACTAAATTTCATAATTTTGAGTTATACTTTAATTATTATATTTATTTATTTATTTTAGTGATTAATTAAATNTAAGGTTTTCCACCTCATAACTCATTAAATTGAACTCAAATGACTTTGAAATTTTAATGATACCCCACTTATGAGACAATTAAAATATTAAAGATGAAATTATTTTTTTAATTTTTATTTAGTTTTTAATAATTATTTTAACCCAAAAATAGAAAATTTCAATGTTAATTAATTTAATTAATCAAGGTAAAGTTTTTGTCCTTAAGAAAATTATTGGAGGTTCACCTAGGTTAGATGACCACCTAGACTAAATTTCATAATTTTGAGTTATACTTTAATTATTATATTTATTTATTTATTTTAGTGATTAATTAAATAGAAAATATAATTAAATTTCAAAAATTACTTTTTAAATTTTTCCTTAGTCTCTCTAAGTTCAAGGAACTCATAAAAGCTGATTTTTATTTTATTTACGGTAATTATTTTAGTGAAAAATTAAAGAAAAATACATTTTAGCATTTAAAAAATACATAAATATTTTATAAAAATTAGGGGAAATAATTTAAAGGATACCAAGTGATCAGGGAATATTTTGGGACATTTTTGTATATTTTTCGTATTTTTGTGATTTTTAATTAAAATTTTAATTAAAAATTAATTAAAAAATGTAGTATTTATTTTAACATCAATTCCATTTTCTTAGGTGCCCCTAATCACAAGGAACTTCCAAAATCATATTCATAATCTTCATAATTAGATTTTATTTATTATAATTATTTTAGTGCAAAAATCCCTTTTTTTAAAAAAATAAATTTTGATATGAAATACACTTCAAATTGATTTCAATTTGTTTCCATAAACTTAAAATACTCATTTTCTTCACTGTGGATTAAGTTTTATAATTTTTTAATTATATTTTATTTATTTAATTTTTTATGGGTTTTATTACTTAATTAGCTAAGGTAATACATATAATTATTTAAGCTCATCATATATTTTTTATAGGGTCCCCTGATAACAATGAACCTACCAAAGTAAGTCCCATATTTTTTTTATTTATATTTTAATTTATATAATTATTTTGAGCAAAAATGGACAACTAATATTGAAAATTAGGGCTTTTAGGGTTAGAAATGTTCTCTGGCTTTGAAAAAATCATAGAACACTTCTAACCATACAAAATAAACTCTCCAAATTTCATGCCAAGGTGACCAACATTTAATTAAATATAATTAAAACATGTTATGGAGTATTTAATTAATTAAAAATAAAATATATAACAAATAATTTTTATTTTTTATTCATAATTTTTTCCTCTATTCACTGAGCAACAAAATATTTTTATTTTATTTTTATAATTTTTCTACACAAAGTTAAGAATTTTTTAAAATTTTGAATTTATTTAAATAAAAATACCCTAATTTCCTACTTATCCATGTGCAGCCTTGCCATCCTCAACGGCTCCAAAAGCGCCCATGGCGTGCTTCAATTTGACGCCCCCATCTTCGTCAGCTGCCCCGCGTCCCGCGCTTTATGAACAGATCTCTCGTCCGACTCATCCTCTGTCGTTGGATCAATACATGTGTGAATGAATGACATCCGTTCATCGTCCCCATCTAAACTAAACTGAGAGTCGTTCACACTAAAATGCTTTAATCTTGCTANCGCTTCAATTTGACGCCCCCATCTTCGTCAGCTGCCTCGCGTCCCGCGCTTTATGAACAGATCTCTCGTCCGACTCATCCTCCGTCGTTGGATCAATACATGTGTGAATGGATGACATCCGTTCATCGTCCCCATCTAAACTAAACTGAGAGTCGTTCACACTAAAATGCTTTAATCTTGCTAGATACTCAACCAAATCACTCGCGGTTTGTTCTTATAACTTCATCTAGTCAAGAAAAACATATACATACGGTTACATGCATTTGAAAATGAACTTATCTTCTCAAGTAATGAAACCAAGAGCATTTTTAGTGTTAGTGAGCTATACCTTTGCCCAAGAAGTGAGCCCTACATTGTGCTGGTTGTAGACGTTCATTGTGACCTCGCGAAGCTCCTCCAAGCACCAAATTCGAACTTAGGTTGAGTCTAAANTTCTTCTCAAGTAATGAAACCGAGAGCATTTTAAGTGTTAGTGAGCTATACCTTTGCCCAAGAAGTGAGCCCTACATTGTGTTGGTTGTAGACGTTCATTGTGACCTCGCGAAGCTCCTCCAAGCACCAAATTCGAACTTAGGTTGAGTCTAAACAAGAGTTCGATCGAGTGTTGATTCGTGTTTGGTCTATGAGTGGGTTAGAGTACTTGAAATGATGGGGCTTCAATGGGAAACTTCCTCGTTTGGTCAGGGGAAGCTTTAGGACCAATCAATTTGAAGTTTGGTGGGGTGACAAAAAAATACCTTGGATTTGGGTGTTTAAATTGGGCTTGGATAGTGGATTTGAATGGCTGAAAATGGTGGGGTTGAACTCAAGAAGGCTAGAGGGAGCTCTAAGAGCAATTTGAGAGGGTCTCCTTAAAAAATTGACTGAGAGAGGGGTAGCTTAAAAAGAGGAGGAATAAGGACTGAATTGACCAATTTAGGGGGTGGTAAAGGAAGCTTAAGTGGAAGGATGAAAGATGCAATTCACCAATGGGAGTGTGCCACATTGGATGGGTGAGAAATTGGATTTGAGTCAAGCATGACCTACTTGGTTTTGGGTTTTCCGGTGACTAAGCCAGTCGGCCAGGCTAGGGGAGGTGGCTAGCTGGCTTAGGGAAGGTTTAATTGTGATTAGCTTAAAGGTTTGATGGCTGATGGCATTAGATAAAGAGCTTTGCTAAATTCGGGAACAAGCCTCCTTGATTTGTGGGACCCTTGGTCCATGGCTCAATTTTTTGGTCTTGGGTGATTTGATTAGCATCATAGGTGGCTAATCATCGCAGGAGAGGGTTAAGCTTGGTCAATGCAAAATATTGGATTTGACCTTGTCTATTGCTAGGTTTAAAAATTATTTGAAGTGTTCAAATGGTTCATGGGGATGTCATGAAGAGTTTAGTAGATGAAATTCGGGCAATTGAATTGATCACATGGTTCAATTGGATGGAATTTTGAAGTTGGGCCAATTTGGGGCATTTCGCTTGGACTTAGGTTTAGGTTAGGTTTGGGCTTGGATTTAGGCCAATTGAAGGTTTAAAAAAGTCTATGAGAATGTTATAAAGAGTTCGACATTCAAAATTGGGAACATTGAGTTGTTTATGAGATTCAATTNGGCTTGGACTTAGGTTTAGGTTAGGTTTGGGCTTGGATTTAGGCCAATTGAAGGTTTAAAGAAGTCTATGAGAATGTTATAAAGAGTTCGACATTCAAAATTGGGAACATTGAGTTGTTTATGAGATTCAATTTGATGGAATTTGAAGGTGTAGTTAAATTGAGTATTTTGGCCCAGATTGGTTCAATTGGGCTCCAAATTGATGTAGATTAGGATTATACATGTTGATGCTTGATTTATGTTTGAAATTGAGTGAGATTGAAGTAAATTTGGTTGAAATTGGGATGGATATGGCCTTTAGGGGCAAAATAGGGATTTTGATCAAAATTTGTCAATTTGGTCAAATTGGGCCCCAGTGGTGGTTAAGGTTGATTTTGGGGATGTTTGGAATGATTTTGGAGGTTTTAACAAATTTTTGGACATGAAGGNGGAGATTGGTTCAATTGGGCTCTAAATTGATGTAGATTAGGATTAGACATGTTGATGCTTGATTTATGTTTGAAATTGAGTGAGATTTAAGTAAATTTGGTTGAAATTGGGATGGATATGGCCTTTAGGGGAAAAATAGAGATTTTGATCAAAATTTGTCAATTTGGTCAAATTGGGCCCCATTGGTGGTTAAGGTTGATTTTGGGGATGTTTGGAATGATTTTGGAGGTTTTAACAAATTTTTGGACATGAAGGGTATTTAGGTAATTTTTGCAATTTTAAATATTGGGAATTCTGAGAATTTTGTGGTGTTTTGGGCAATTTGAGTGGTTTTGAATGGTTTGAGATGCTTTTTGGAGAGAATTTGATAATTTGGGCAATTTTGGGAAAATAACGGTTTTTGGGTCATTTTGGTAATTATTAAAAAGTTCAGGGCTAAAAGGCCAAAATTGGGAATTTGGTGGAATTGATATCACTTAAGGGTGCCAAACATAAAATCACCCCCTTTGAGCCATAAGTCCAAAGGAATCCTCATTTTGGATCCTTCATGTGTTGGTCCTAGCCATCCTAACTAGAGGCTAAGGGTTTGGGGGATCACCCATATGAGTTTCCAAAAGAGTGGGGAATCGGGCTAAACATACTTGGTTTAGGATTTTGGGTTGTAAGTGAAAGTGAGAGGTGCAAGTTTGTGTGTGCAAGACCAAAACGACACCATCCAGGGCTAACCCTAGCGTCAAACAGTTATATGGGGACTCTTCTTGAGTTCCCCCATGTTGGTTCCAACCTTCTAAGTGATAGACGGAAAAANTACGGTTTTTGGGTCATTTTGGTAATTATTAAAAAGTTAAGGGCTAAAAGGCCAAAATTGGGAATTTGGTGGAATTGATATCACTTAAGAGTGCCAAACATAAAATCACCCCCTTTGAGCCATAAGACCAAAGGAATCCTCATTTTGGATCCTTCATGTGTTGGTCCTAGCCATCCTAACTAGAGGCTAAGGGTTTGGGGGATCACCCATATGAGTTTCCAAAAGAGTGGGGAATCGAGCTAAACATACTTGGTTTAGGATTTTGGGTTGTAAGTGAAAGTGAGAGGTGCAAGTTTGTGCGTGCAAGACCAAAACGACACCATCCAGGGCTAACCCTAGCGTTAAACAGTTATATGGGGACTCTTCTTGAGTTCCCCCATGTTGGTTCCAACCTTCTAAGTGATAGACGGAAAAACCAACATGTGGAACTCCAAGAAAAGTAAAAAAGTGTTTAGAATTTCTAATGGAGTAAGGTTCCATCACCATTCCTATAGGATAGTCAGCAGAAAATTTCTATGGCTAGATCATAGGCTTCTAATGAAGAAAGACTAGACATCAACACAAAGTGAGGTCAACATACCAGTCACATTATGAGATGCATCAAAATCTTCTATCCATTCTAATGAACTTTTGGTAAGAATAGAGGCAAAGGCATGTGTATCACAAGAACATTTGTCAAAGTGAGCATAAGTAACAATATAATCCCTTGATGAAGATGAGGTGGAAACATCCTCAGTCCCATCACTTGTTGTTGTCTTCTTCTTCCTAAACATCCTTCAGAAACTCATGATCCTAATTAGTAAATATAAGACCCATCTCACCCATTCTCTGCTGCCATCAACTTTGCCCGATAGCCTCCTCTTCCACCTCTTCTACCACCATGACCGCAAGGACAACATCCAAATTGTCTATGTCCACTTGTCTCTCTCTCCTAAGATGGCCTGGGACAGACCTTGCTCAAATGGCCTACTGAACTATAGTTGTGGCACTTGCAAGTCTATCCCTAGATATCTGTCATACCTAAGCTCGAGGTAACTAAAGCTAATCATGTATTTGGAAGTCCACTCGGCTTAAAGTGTAGCCTCATGGAACTTTCCTCCTCTATCATCATAG
>JXCR01147286.1:106433-118735 GCA_002079205.1 Phalaenopsis hybrid cultivar
TCACTATTATCCTGGTGTGCACGCGACCTAGGAGTCGAAGCCTCTCGCTTCAATCTCCATTCTTCCATGTCGTCCTCTGCTTTGTCATTCCCTCATCTATTCACTCAACCTACACGACAGAGCCATGGATCGAAAGCCCTCGCAACTTCCTTGTGAGTTTCCTTGTGCCACGATTGTTTCCATCCCAAATCAAGCGATACCGTGGTGACATCAAGTGTTTGACGTTGATTCCATAAGGAAATAACTAATCAAAGACCTATTCTATTCATTAATAACTTGAGCCTTACTGGGAGCCTCACAACATCCTAATAAATAACTCCTACACTTCTTCTACATTCCCTATTTACAATTAGCACCCTATACAAAATAGAAATCTCAACACTCCAAACCACTTATTGGACCCTTCAAGCAATTTCACTCTTGCTATTATTCTACATATTAGGTACAAAATGCCTTGGATCACCCCTAGTGGAGCGATTATTAGGTACATATAGTCGCGATGTGCGGCTGTGTCGGAGGGCACGCGCAGCTCTGCGTGCGCCCTCCGCACCACCTAATAATTAGACCCCCTAGTGACCCTACTCCCAATTTTAACTTAATGCCTAGTTGTTACAAATACTTCATCCTGCAATATATCTAAATATTATTTATTCCAATTTTTTTAGCCTGGATGAAGGAGTTGCTTAAATTAGATATTAGAAGTGCTGCACGATCTATATACTGTGCCTGACATATATACGACAACATTGCCATTCTCTTCGTTGTATTAAAGCATATTATATTGAAATATTCAAAGATGTGATTTTGTGGCTGAATTTCATGTGGAGAGAAAAATAAAAATAAAAATTATTATTTATTAAACAGTTGGAATATAGAAGGATTAATTGTTTTATTCGATGGAGTTTCCTTNCAATGCTAAGGCGATAATCCATTACTACTTCCGTGAATTTTCTTGCACGCATCAATTCTCAATTTTTACCCTCACATTCACTCTAATACTTTCATTTTTGAAAACTTGAAAAATTATTTGCACTTTTATGCTTCCATGATTTACTCAAAAATTATTTATTTATTTATTTTTTGTTAAAAGTAT
Organism: Phalaenopsis hybrid cultivar; assembly: GCA_002079205.1. Lineage (NCBI taxonomy): Eukaryota > Viridiplantae > Streptophyta > Magnoliopsida > Asparagales > Orchidaceae > Phalaenopsis > Phalaenopsis hybrid cultivar. The sequence goes on from JXCR01147286.1 coordinate 107,527, forward strand.
AATATAGTGTATCAAAAACAATATTTCAAAAAGATGTTTATTCTCCAAGCAAAATAATCCATTAAAGTATGAAATGGAGGAAGAATCTCTCTTATATGACTTCAAGGATTTGTCCTAGCAAGTCTTATTATGTTAAGCTAATTATAGCAAACATAATCAAAGTTAATGTTAAAATTGATGAAGTTAGTTCCCCTTGAATGCTTATGAAAAGATATATAGGTACTAATGTCTATCCAAATGAAGGATTTCTAAATTAAGCATTATAGAAATTTTTTATCCCATTAAAAATTTGGAAAGTCAAGACAATTTAAATGAGCTAGACAAGCAAGGAATAAGGACACATACAATAGTAAAAAATGAATAAACTACTTCTATAAAAATNAACATGCAATTTTGATCCTTCATTTTCTGATTCTTCTTCATTATGTTGTATTCCCTAAGAATATTTATGAGATTCCCTTCAAGTGAGCTAACTGATAGCAATATAACACACCTTGGTGTCGATCTAGGAGCCATATTAGCTACAACTGCTTTAGGCCAGAGCTGCGATCCTTCTTTCACTCTCCTTGAACCAGAAGGATGAGAATTTTGGCTCTTCGGGGACCATGATTTTTTCCATCTCCTTTAATCATAAACGCTTGACCCCCCCTTTCAATCAAACTCATCACTATTATCCTGGTGTGCACGCGGCCTAGGAGTCGAAGCCTCTCGCTTCAATCTCCATTCTTCCATGTCGTCCTCTGCTTTGTCATTCCCTCCTCTATTCACTCAACCTACACGACAGAGCCATGGATCGAAAGCCCTCGCAACTTCCTTGTGAGTTTCCTTGTGCCACGATTGTTTCCATCCCAAATCAAGCGGTACCGTGGTGACATCAAGTGTTTGACTTTGATTTCATAAGGAAATAACTAATCAAAGACCTATTCTATTCATTAATAACTTGGGCCTTGCAGAGAGCCTTACAACATCCTAATAAATAACTCCTACACTTCTTCTACATTCCCTATTTACAATCAGCACCCTAAACAAAATAGAAATCTCAACACTCCTCCAAACCACTTATTGGACCCTTCAAGCAATTTCACTCTTGCTATTATTCTACATATTAGGTACAAAATGCCTTGGATCACCCCTAGTGGAGCGATTATTAGGTACATATAGTCGCGATGTGCGGCTGTGTCGGAGGGCACGCGCAGCTCTGCGTGCGCCCTCCGCACCACCTAATAATTAGACCCCCTAGTGACCCTACTCCCAATTTTAACTTAATGCCTAGTTGTTACAAATACTTCATCCTGCAATATATCTAAATATTATTTATTCCAATTTTTTTAGCCTGGATGAAGGAGTTGCTTAAATTAGATATTAGAAGTGCTGCACGATCTATATACTGTGCCTGACATATATACGACAACATTGCCATTCTCTTCGTTGTATTAAAGCATATTATATTGAAATATTCAAAGATGTGATTTTGTGGCTGAATTTCATGTGGAGAGAAAAATAAAAATAAAAATTATTATTTATTAAACAGTTGGAATATAGAAGGATTAATTGTTTTATTCGATGGAGTTTCCTTTATGTTTCTGCATTTTTTATTATTTCTTTTAAATCATTTCATATTATTCTATTAATCTATTTTACAGCACAACTTATATATTATTTGTTTTGCATGATTCACCTAAACTTGTCTTGTATTTAAAAAGTTTTTATTCTTTATTCTTGATACGCCACCAACAAAACTTCATCATCCGGTACGAATCTCGAGATAATATTTTAAGCATGAAATATTCAAATCTTGATAAAAATGTCATCCAGAGCTCCGATTTCAGAAAACTTATAGTTAAAACTGACCGGCTTGATGAGACGGACCTAATTATACGAAAACTAGCATAATCCGAGTCAAATCAAGCTCAGACCAAATCATTGAACCACACTTAAATGATTTTCGGACACAATTGAAAGATCAAAGGGTTGTCGAATTGGACAAGTTTATACTCGAATCTAGCGGCTCGACAAGACGAATCCAAAAAGTCAAGGATCACTCAATTCTGACATCATTAAGACACACAAATGTCCAATAAACGTCGTATGATCATGAATCGTCTAATCAAAATGATTCATATTCCAACATTAATTGCACCCAAAATACTATAAATAGAGTCTCATCCCTCTCATGAGGGGGCTGAAGTCTGGAGTGAGAGTCTGAGACCTTGAGGAGAAGCTGTAGTTCAGCATCACCACCAATCGTCGTTGAAAACCGCCGACCTCCGTCGTCGATCGCCCCCGATGGCAACCGACCATCGCCGCCCGCCGAAGACCATCACCGATCGTCGTCAACCTCCGCCAACCGTCATCAATCACCACCAACCAAACGCTGTCAATCAACGTCATAGTTTGAAAACTATAGTTATCGTTTCCCGTCTGTGAGATAAGAGATTTCTGTAATTATCAATCAATAGTTGATTTTCGCAACTGGGCCAGGCCCCGTGATTTTTTCCTTTACTGGCTTTCCACGTAAAAACTTCTGGAGTAGTCACTACTTTTTTTCTTTTTCATCTGAGTGGGTACAAAATTCTCGTACAATGCTAAGGCGATAATCCATTAGTACTTCCGTGAATTTTCTTGCACGCATCAATTCTCAATTTTTACCCTCACATTCACTCTAATACTTTCATTTNTCCTAAACTTGTCTTGTATTTAAAAAGTTTTTATTCTTTATTCTTGATACGCCACTAACAAAACTTCATCATTCGGTACGAATCTCGAGACGATATTTTAAGCATGAAACATTCAAATCTTGATAAAAATGTCATCCAGAGCTCCGATTTCAGAAAACTTATAGTTAAAACTGACCGGCTTGATGAGACGGACCTAATTATACGAAAACTAGCATAATCCGAGTCAAATCAAGCTCAGACCAAGTCATTGAACCACACTTAAATGATTTCCGGACACAATTGAATGATCAAAGGGTTGTCGAATATGACAAGTTTATACTCGAATCGAGCGGCTCGACAAGAAGAATCCAAAAAGTCAAGGATCACTCAATTCTGACATCATTAAGGCACACAAATGTCCAATAAACGCCGTATGATCATGAATCGTCTAATCAAAATGATTCATATTCCAACATTAATTGCACCCAAAACACTATAAATAGAGTCTCATCCCTCTCATGAGGGGGGCTGAAGTCTGGAGTGAGAGTCTGAGACCTTGAGGAGAAGCTGTAGTTCAGCATCACCGCCAATCGTCGTCGAACACCGCTGACCTCGGTCGTCGACCACCGCCGACCGCCGAAGACCATCACCGACGACCGAAGACCATCACCGATCACCGTCAACCTCCGCCAACCGTCATCAATCACCACCAACCAAACGCTGTCAATCAACGTCATAGTTTGAAAACTATAGTTACCATTTCCCGTATGTGAGATAAGAGATTTCTGTAATTATCAATCAATAGTTGATTTTCGCAACTCGGCCAGGCCCCGTGGGTTTTCCCTTTACTGGCTTTCCACATAAAAACTTCAGGAGTAGTCACTACTTTTTTCTTTTTCATCTGAGTGGGTACAGAATTCTCGCACAATGCTAAGGCGATAATCCATTACTACTTCCGTGAATTTTCTTGCACGCATCAATTCTCAATTTTTACCCTCACATTCACTCTAATACTTTCATTTTTGAAAACTTGAAAAATTATTTGCACTTTTATGCTTCCATGATTTACTCAAAAATCATTTATTTATTTATTTATTGTTAAAAGTATAATATAGTGTATCAAAAACAATATTTCAAAAAGATGTTTATTCGCCAAGCAAAATAATCCATTTTGTAAAGTATGAAATGGAGGAAGAATCTTTCTTATATGACTTCAATGATTTGTCCTAGCAAGTCTTATTATGTTAAGCTAATTATAGCAAACATAATCAAAGTTAATGTTAAAATTGATGAAGTTAGTTCCCCTTGAATGCTTATGGAAAGATATATAGGTACTAATGTCTATCCAAATGAAGGATTTCTAAATTAAGCACTATAGAAATTTTTTATCCCATTAAAAATTTGGAAAGTCAAGACAATTGAAATGAGCTAGATAAGCAAGGAATAAGGATACATACAATAGTAAAAAATGAATAAACTACTTCTATAAAAATAAAGATAAGATTATTTAAATTCGTTATTTGAAAAATTTTTTGGCAATGATGTACGTATTTTCTGTTAATCACTATGATAAAGGAGGTACAATACGGAAAAAATTTCATCATGGATTTTCCAATAATGAGATCAATTNAAATTTTGGCAATGATGTACGTATTTTCTATTAATCACTATGATAAAGGAGGTACAATACGGAAAAAATTTCATCATGGATTTTCCAATAATGAGATCAATTTGGCTACAACATTGAAATCTTGCTATAATCTTTTAAAGAGACATGCAATGTTTGAGTGGAGCCATCTCCTAAGATTCAATCAATTCATCACAAAAAAATAAATATGGGATAAATAACATTTTCTTATGGAATGCCTAATTCCATAAATATGGTCTTGGAGAAGCCTTAAAAACCAATTCTTCTCAATAAAAGGTGCAACCAAGAATAATTTTTCTTAGATTTTGCTCCCAATCTAATGTGAATAAAATTTTTTAAAATAATTATTAAATTTTGTTAGTATATAAACATTAAGAGATTTGAAAAGAGAGGAATTTAGGTTTCATATGGTCTGCATTTAATCAATAAATCTTTCTTCTACCTCATCCAAATACAATATAGGATTTAGATTAATATAGGTTACTAATTTTTGATAAAGGTAAGCCTATATACTTTATTATATCTTAAGAAAAAAAGTTTGTTAAGAAAACTCTCCATTAAGGTTGGTTTTATCTTCGATAAATTTCTAAGCTAAATATTCATGATTTATTATTAAGAATATCAAAGTGGAAAGATTAAAAGTGAGAGCTTTACTTATGGAACCTAAAGGAGGAAAAGTATGAGATGAAGAAACTGAGAAACTCAGTGACGTCTCAACTTTCTATTGTTTGGCTTTATTAATTTTGAGAAATATTTATTTGATGTTTCAATTGACATTTTATTAGAATGTTAGGATTTATACTACACGATATATGATCATGCAAAAGCCTAGGAGATGAGGATTTACATGGTAAAGCCATGCATGGACGGTCTCATGAACTACGGGATAGGATGGATAGGCTTTTATTTATTAAGAAGAGTAGAATTAAAACTTGTTTATAAAAATCAAGATGCTTAAGTATGAGTGGTATGCAAAATGTCTTACGGCTAATGTGAATTCGTTTTAATAATTTAAAATTTAAAATTTTATAGCTCACCACAACCAAATATTTACTTATTTTTAGTAACTCTGAGTGATAAAACAAGTATGTATAGATATGCATGTTCTTGATGTTAAATACTTAAATGATTTATTTAAAAGTTTAATCGATATGTTGAGACAAACTTGCTCTATAAGGTTGTGATCCTCAAAAGACAAACCACTACTTTAATGCAATAAATAAGAGCCTGAATGCAAGGAATAGAACAAATATGAATGCACATACTTAAAATAATCTTTCCATTGCTATTCTTAAATTGAATTAAGGTTTCTACTCATTTTTATTTAATTTTTTTTTTTGTTTAAATGCATTATATTTTAAGGTGTGAATGTATGCTTTTTTGTTGGTTTTTGTAAATAGTTTATTTATTTTGAATAATTACGTTGAGATTATTTAATTTGAGCAGAAAAATTAGTCTTTAATGAGCCTGCCAATAATTTATGCAAAAAGAAAATATAATAACAACTTGCAAAGTGGGTGGACCTATGTAGCATAAACACAATAAAATGACAACAAAACAATAAGAGAATAAGAGACTATCCAACCCCATACCTATGACAAACTCTTAGATCAACTATGCCATCTGAATATCATTGTTGGTTTAGTCATCCATGATGTTCATCCTTTATTTTGCTCATCTTCCCTTTGATAGTCTGGATGCCAATAATTTACCAAAAGTGACAGACACCCTAACTTATGAAAAATACTATAGAAAAATAATCCTACATTTACTACAACAGCCTACAAACAGGAATTTAGTTTATTATCGGCGGTCAAATACCGTCAGTAATAACAGATAAACCGTAGGTAATTTATTTATCGATGGTTTAACTACGACAAAGTTGGCGTAGCAAAAGCACTTGTCGTTAATTAATTTACAGTTAGATTTAATGATGATTTATATTAACCGACGAAACCGACAAACTATAATCGTCGCTATAAATTTTAAAACATGTCAAGTTTAACTGTAGCTTGTCATTCGATTATATAATGATGGAAACCTCCGTCGAAAAAGTGTTGCAGTNGTTTATATTAACCGACGAAACCGACAAACTATAATCGTCGCTATAAATTTTAAAATATGTCAAGTTTAACTGTAGCTTGTCATTCGATTATATAATGATGGAAACCTCCGTCGAAAAAGTGTTGCAGTTACGTCGAAAAAGTGTCGCAGTTCTATCGGTGACTATCACCAAACAGTTGGTTAACCATGAAAATTTATTGACAGCTACGTCTATAGCAAAAGTGCAGTACTTTACCTAGACTCGCTTGTTCAATAGACTGTTGGAAAAGCGTCGATGGCTTGATAAAAGATGTAAAATTATCGATAAACCGTCAAAAACCTATAGTATCAAATAAAAAATATATAAAGCCCTCATTCAATGCTACAATATACACACCTACAATCATAACATATTAATCAAAACACATCACAACTTAGTAACAAACTAATTAACACATAGATCATATATACAAATAAAAGAAAAATAATTGAATTAAAAAAAGCGAAATGTACAACTACACAATAAAACTAATGTTTGTTAAAAATAATTTTTTTTCAATACATAACCACACAAAAAATAACCCCTTGCTCATCTTCATCCTCATCTTGTGTCCTCTGCTTATAATCATCATCCCCCCCCCCCCCCCCCCCCCCCCCCCCCCCCCCCCCCCCCNGGACACAACTCCTCCTCTTGTGAAGTGGAAGTGGATACATCAAATCTGCCAAAGGCCTAGAAAGCATCATAGACAGTACCCGGGACCCCAATTTGTAGACTTTGCCCTTCTTCTTGCTGCCAACAACCTCCCACCAATGGTCGTACTCGGAAGGATCATGTGATGTCCTTGAACCATAGGTCACTGATGAGATATGTTCTCCTTAAGCCTCAGGAAGGCCTCCTACAAAATATATGATTAATGAAAGTGAGATAGTAAATAAATTTTAATATATAATTTAATTTTGTACTAATTAATCTTTTCAATTACCTGGGTGGCTTTGATCTACAGTCTGCCCAGGACTAATCCGACTGCCGCTTGTGGGTGCGCTAGTTTAACTTGCAGTAGTTGGCTCCCATGCTCAATGTTCGATAGTAATTCTTGAATTGTTTCCATCGTGGTTGCTGAGCAATTTTGAATTTGTCATTTTATCTTCTCTTGTAGTGTTCCTTAGAGTAGAAATTGGATGTTGCCTAAATTCTTGTATGTTGATGAGAAAAACAAAAACAAGCCTTTATCCTACCAATTGGGGTCAGCTACATGATTCTTTTTTCTCCATTGTGTTTTATTGAGTGTCATATTTTCATTTAATTCTAATAAAAAAAGATCATTTTTTATACTATATGCTCAATTCTTTGNAGACACAACTCCTCCTCTTGTGAAGTGGAAGTGGATACATCAAATGTGCCAGAGGCCTAGAAAGCATCATAGACAGTACCCGGGACCCCAATCTGTAGACTTTGCCCTTCTTCTTGCTGCCAACAACCTCCCACCAAAGGTCGTACTCGGAAGGATCATGTGATGTCCTTGAACCATAGGTCGCTGATGAGATATGTTCTCCTTAAGCCTCAGGATGGCCTCCTACAAAATATATGATTAATGAAAGTGAGATAATAAATAAATTTTAATATATAATTTAATTTTGTACTAATTAATCTTTTCAATTACCTGTGTGGCTTTGATCTACAGTCTGCCCAGGACTGATCCGACTGCCGCTTGTGGGTGCGCTAGTTTAACTTGCAGTAGTTGGCTCCCATGCTCAATGTTCGATAGTAATTCTTGAATTGTTTCCATCGTGGTTGCTGAGCAATTTTGAATTTGTCATTTTATCTTCTCTTGTAGTGTTCCTTAGAGTAGAAATTGGATGTTGCCTAAATTCTTGTATGTTGATGAGAAAAAGAAAAACAAGCCTTTATCCTACCAATTGGGGTCGGCTACATGATTCTTTTTTCTCCATTGTGTTCTATTGAGTGTCATATTTTCATTTAATTCTAATAAAAAAAGATCATTTTTTATACTATATGCTCAATTCTTTGTAGGTGGTCTACCTCTGCCTTTCTTAACATAAATCAAAACCAAAACATCTACTCTTCTAACTGGATCATCATATGGTTGACATTTAATGTGACCAAACCATCTAAGTCGACTCTCTCTGATTTTGTCCGCCACAGAAGATACACTAACCCTTTCACGGATATAATCATTTCACATTTTATCTCTAAGTGCTACACTCATCCATCTGAGCATTCTCATCGTGATAACACTTAACCTAACTTTATGCCTCTTTTTTAAAGGCCAACATTTTGTGCCATAGAGCATTACAAGTCTCATCACCAACAATAAAAAGCCTTTAACCCACTAAGTGGGGTCGGCTACATGAATTCTTTTTATGCATTGCGTTCTATTGAGTGTCAAATTTTTATTTAAGTCTAATAAATTAATATAATCTTTTTTCAATATGCACAAATTTTGGTAGGTGGTCTACCTCTAAATTTCTTAACATAAATCAAATCTAAGAAATCTACTCTCCTAGTTAGATCATTAGATGGTTAACACTTAATGTGACCAACCCATCTAGGATGATGTTGACCTCATTTTTTATGAGGAACAGTCTTCCTCTTTAGAAGCCTAAGATCTAGCCATAAGACTTTCCCGTTGGCTATCCTAGATGACTACTGAATAGAACCCTCCCACATAGAAATTCCAAACATTTTCTTACTCTTTTTGTGAAGTCCCGCCTAGTTGGTCACAAGCCCCCAAATGTCATTTAGGATGGTTAACCCTGGGTAACTTGGTTACTTGGTCTTGCTCATAGCCTCACATGTGAAGACCTAAGATTGAGTTCCAATAGGATCAGTGAGAACTTAGGGCAACCCCAGGTGAGTTGGTCTTGGTCATAGCCTCTCACACACACTTAAACCCTAAAATCACTTACACCTAACCTACTCCAAGTTCTTTTTAGGGACTCATATGGGTAGCACCAAGCCCCTAGTCTTTTGCTAGGTTGGCTAGGACAATCATGTGGAATGCCAATAATGAACTTCCCCACGGGCATTATGAATTTAGGGGAGGGGTTTACACAATTTGCGTGGCCATCAATCCCAATTCCATTAAAGCATCCCATTTTGGCCTCTTACCCTCACTTTTACCCAAAATTACCAAAATACTCTTGAAACCCTAAAATCTCCAAAACCACCCAATCTCTCAATTCTCCACAAAAAATCATATTGAACCATCTCAAATCACCCCAATTGCCCAAATACATCCAAATTCCTCAAAATTACCAAAACACCCCTAATCCAATCAAAATTACCAAAATTCTCCAGGTATCCAAAACTTGCCAAAATTCCAAAATTCCAAAATTCAATTCAAACCTCCTTAAATTCAATTCTAACCACTCAATGACTCCAATTTTACCCCAATCCACCAAAATTTGCAAAACGCTAAAGTCCCTAAATGATCCCCAATTTCTACAAAATTCTTTTCAAACTCAGCCAATTTCAAATCTAAGCCAAATTTCATCCCATGCAACCCCAATTAGAACCAAATTCAAGCTCAATTCAATCTAATTCTAAGCCCAAAAACCAGGTCCAAGTCAACTACCCCAAAATTGAACCCAACTCTAAATTCCACCAAATTGGGCCATTTAATCATTTCAATTCCACCAAAACTATTCTCAATTCCTCATGACATCTTCCTAGGCCAAATTGAACCATCAATGGGTTTAGATCCAAGCCCAATCTAAGCCCAGAGTTCATGTCCAAGCCCAAACCCCATTTAAAGCCTAAAACCAAGCTTTTCCCTTACCATTTTATTTATATAAACTCTAATCACGCCAGCTCGTCCTAAGCATGTGATTTGGCCACCTTAATCCTAGCATGAACCGATTTTTGAGCCATTGACCAAGGGTGCCTTGACTCATGGAAACCCCTCCCCTAAATTTAGTTAACTCTCTTACTTATGCCATCAACCATCAAACCCCAAGGCTAATCACAATTAAACCTTCCTCTGACCTACCTGAGCCAGCCAGACACAACCTTTGGTCTGTTCGACCACTCTAGTGGCCAGAAAATCCAAAATCGAGAGCTTGCACCTTGTCTTAGACCCAAATTTGAGCTCATCCCTTGTGGCTTTCTTCCATTTGACAATTGTGCNTGCTCAATTTAAATTAAAATAAAGTTCATTAATAAAAAAAACTGCAAAACTTGGAGCTGTCACTATGACAAGGAGCTTGGAGCATACTTCAAGGATGGCACGGTAAGATCTTCAACAGCAAAACTTTCCTTACTTTAGGCAACAATCCATAGAACTTCAAGGTTGCTCGTCTAGCATAACATAAATCCTGAATTTATCTCTAGGCCTTTGCACAACCATGTTGTGCAATCTAAGCCTAACTCGCTTTAGGCCCCGAGGTCATCATTTGGTATGATATAAATCCTCTTATGTTTAGACTATTTGAATAGTGTAAGCCTTAAATAATGAATTGGTTGGATGAAGCAAAAAATAATATCATCTTCAAACAGAAGCTCAACTGTAGGATAGTAGGGAATTCATCAAGGTTTGCCTCGAATTCTATGACATCCAATATTTCTCTTTCCTTTTAACTCCAAAAATAATTGCTCCTACTTGATCCACTCCCATTTGATTTTCCTATGTCAGACTTTGAACGCTAAACTTTGCAATCTTAAAGACAAATAACTCTGGTCATTATGGAGATTTTTTTTAAGTGACTTTGGTTGCTTTGGATGTAATTAACTAGACAGGTTTGCCCTTATAGGCAACTTAAGAACTCAGGTAAATAAACCCTATCTAATTCTTATATTAGATAGAGGAACTTGTCGGTTAACATATGAAAAAAAGTTCTCAGA
>JXCR01147286.1:118783-130030 GCA_002079205.1 Phalaenopsis hybrid cultivar
CAACAACCTAGGGACACAACTCCTCCTCTTGTGAAGTGGAAGTGGATACATCAAATCTGCCAAAGGCCTAGAAAGCATCATAGACAGTACCCGGGACCCCAATTTGTAGACTTTGCCCTTCTTCTTGCTGCCAACAACCTCCCACCAATGGTCGTACTCGGAAGGATCATGTGATGTCCTTGAACCATAGGTCACTGATGAGATATGTTCTCCTTAAGCCTCAGGAAGGCCTCCTACAAAATATATGATTAATGAAAGTGAGATAGTAAATAAATTTTAATATATAATTTAATTTTGTACTAATTAATCTTTTCAATTACCTGGGTGGCTTTGATCTACAGTCTGCCCAGGACTAATCCGACTGCCGCTTGTGGGTGCGCTAGTTTAACTTGCAGTAGTTGGCTCCCATGCTCAATGTTCGATAGTAATTCTTGAATTGTTTCCATCGTGGTTGCTGAGCAATTTTGAATTTGTCATTTTATCTTCTCTTGTAGTGTTCCTTAGAGTAGAAATTGGATGTTGCCTAAATTCTTGTATGTTGATGAGAAAAACAAAAACAAGCCTTTATCCTACCAATTGGGGTCAGCTACATGATTCTTTTTTCTCCATTGTGTTTTATTGAGTGTCATATTTTCATTTAATTCTAATAAAAAAAGATCATTTTTTATACTATATGCTCAATTCTTTGTAGGTGGTCTACCTCTGCCTTTCTTAACATAAATCGAAACCAAAACATCTACTCTTCTAACTGGATCATCATATGGTTGACATTTAATGTGACCAAACCATCTAAGTCGACTCTCTCTGATTTTGTCCGCCACAGAAGATACACTAACCCTTTCACGGATATAATCATTTCACATTTTATCTCTAAGTGCTACACTCATCCATCTGAGCATTCTCATCGTGATAACACTTAACCTAACTTTATGCCTCTTTTTTAAAGGCCAACATTTTGTGCCATAGAGCATTACAAGTCTCATCACCAACAATAAAAAGCCTTTAACCCACTAAGTGGGGTCGGCTACATGANTGTGTGCACTCATCCATCTGAGCATTCTCATCGTGACAACACTTAACCTAACTTTATGCCTCTTTTTTAAAGGCCAACATTTTGTTCCATAGAGCATTACAAGTCTCATCACCAACAATAAAAAGCCTTTAACCCACTAAGTGGGGTCGGCTACATGAATTCTTTTTATGCATTGCGTTCTATTGAGTGTCAAATTTTTATTTAAGTCTAATAAATTAATATAATCTTTTTTCAATATGCACAAATTTTGGTAGGTGGTCTACCTCTAAATTTCTTAACATAAATCAAATCTAAGAAATCTACTCTCCTAGTTAGATCATTANCATTTAAGTCTAATAAATTAATATAATCTTTTTTCAATATGCACAAATCTTTGTAGGTGGTCTACCTCTAAATTTCTTAACATAAATCAAATCTAAGAAATCTACTCTCCTAGTTAGATCATTAGATGGTTAACACTTAATGTGACCAACCCATCTAGGATGATGTTGCCTCATTTTTTATGAGGAACAGTCTTCCTCTTTAGAAGCCTAAGATCTAGCCATAAGACTTTCCCGTTGGCTATCCTAGATGACTACTGAATAGAACCCTCCCACATAGAAATTCCAAACATTTTCTTACTCTTTTTGTGAAGTCCCGCCTAGTTGGTCACAAGCCCCCAAATGTCATTTAGGATGGTTAACCCTGGGTAACTTGGTTACTTGGTCTTGCTCATAGCCTCACATGTGAAGACCTAAGATTGAGTTCCAATAGGATCAGTGAGAACTTAGGGCAACCCCAGGTGAGTTGGTCTTGGTCATAGCCTCTCACACACACTTAAACCCTAAAATCACTTACACCTAACCTACTCCAAGTTCTTTTTAGGGACTCATATGGGTAGCACCAAGCCCCTAGTCNTTTACTCTTTTTGTGAAGTCCCACTTGGGTGGTCACAAGTCCCTAAATGTCATTAGGATGGTTAACCCTGGGTAACTTGGTTACTTGGTCTTGCTCATAGCCTCACATGTGAAGACCTAAGATTGAGTTCCAATAGGATCAGTGAGAACTTAGGGCAACCCCAGATGAGTTGGTCTTGGTCATAGCCTCTCACACACACTCAAACCTTAAAATCACTTACACCTAACCTACTCCAAGTTCTTTTTAGGGACTCATATGGGTAGCACCAAGCCCCTAGTCTTTTGCTAGGTTGGCTAGGACAATCATGTGGAATGCCAATAATGAACTTCCCCACTGGCATTATGAATTTAGGGGAGGGGTTTACACAATTTGCGTGGCCATCAATCCCAATTCCATTAAAGCATCCCATTTTGGCCTCTTACCCTCACTTTTACCCAAAATTACCAAAATACTCTTGAAACCCTAAAATCTCCAAAACCACCCAATCTCTCAATTCTCCACAAAAAATCATATTGAACCATCTCAAATCACCCCAATTGCCCAAATACATCCAAATTCCTCAAAATTACCAAAACACCCCTAATCCAATCAAAATTACCAAAATTCTCCAGGTATCCAAAACTTGCCAAAATTCCAAAATTCCAAAATTCAATTCAAACCTCCTTAAATTCAATTCTAACCACTCAATGACTCCAATTTTACCCCAATCCACCAAAATTTGCAAAACGCTAAAGTCCCTAAATGATCCCCAATTTCTACAAAATTCTTTTCAAACTCAGCCAATTTCAAATCTAAGCCAAATTTCATCCCATGCAACCCCAATTAGAACCAAATTCAAGCTCAATTCAATCTAATTCTAAGCCCAAAAACCAGGTCCAAGTCAACTACCCCAAAATTGAACCCAACTCTAAATTCCACCAAATTGGGCCATTTAATCATTTCAATTCCACCAAAACTATTCTCAATTCCTCATGACATCTTCCTAGGCCAAATTGAACCATCAATGGGTTTAGATTCAAGCCCAATCTAAGCCCAGAGTTCATGTCCAACCCCAAACCCCATTTAAAGCCTAAAACCAAGCTTTTCCCTTACCATTTTATTTATATAAACTCTAATCATGCCAGCCCGTCCTAAGCATGTGATTTGGCCACCTTAATCCTAGCATGAACCGATTTTTGAGCCATTGACCAAGGGTGCCTTGACTCATGGAAACCCCTCCCCTAAATTTAGTTAACTCTCTTACCTATGCCATCAACCATCAAACCGCGAGGCTAATCACAATTAAACCTTCCTCTGACCTACCTGAGCCAGCTAGACACAACCTTTGGCCTGTTCGACCACTCTAGTGGTCGTAAAACCCAAAATCTAGAGCTTGCACCTTGTCTTAGACCCAAATTTGAGCTCATCCCTTGTGGCTTTCTTCCATTTGACAATTGTGCCGCTCAACCCTCCACCTAACCTTATTGGCACCGACCAATGATAGCTTGAGGCCTCACCCTTGGCCTCAATTATAAATTTCCCTCTACGTCTAAACTTGGAGACCATCAAAAGCCTAGGGGAAACTCTGNACCGCTCAACCCTCCACCTAACCTTATTGGCACCGACCAATGATAGCTTGAGGCCTTCCCCTTGGCCTCAATTATAAATTTCCCTCTACGTCTAAACTTGGAGACCATCAAAAGCCTAGGGGAAACTCTGCCCAATTGCTCCCAGAACCTCTGCTAGCCATCCTCAACATAATCCAACCATCTTTAGCCACTCATCCTTACCAACTAGAGTCCAATTTCACCACTAAAATTGAGGGCATTTCACGGCCATACCATCAAGTCCACCAAAACTTCAAATTGACTTGCTCTTAAGCTTCACCAGAGCTTAAGAACACTTTCCCAATCAAAAGCCCCCTCTCCTGAGCACTTTAACCTAGCCATTGACCAAACCCGTGCCACCCTTCGATCAAAATCCTACATAGACCCAACCAAAACTCACACCAATGCTTCGAGAAATTTCANCCCCAATCAAAAGCCCCCTCTCCTGAGCACTTTAACCTAGCCATTGACCAACCCCGTGCCACCCTTCGATCAAAATCCTACATAGACCCAACCAAAACTCACACCAATGCTTCGAGAAATTTCATTGGACCAAGACGAAGCTCAAAAACAAACCCAATTGAAGCCTCACCTCTTGGGCAAAGGTATGGACCGATATCCTGCTTAGTTTGGAAATTTATGAAGAAAACTTCTATTTTATATGCATGTAATCATATAGATATGTTTGTCTCATATAGATGAAGATGTAGGAACAAAGCTCACTTAATTTGGTTAAGTATCAAGCGAGATCTTAAGGTTAGAAAATGAGCGGTTCTCATGTTAGGACGATTGTGGACGATGACCGAATGTCGACTATTTTCACTTGTATTGAATGGGGGGCTTGGATGCGGTCAGACGAGGAGATGGTGCATGAACCGCGGGCCGCGTGGCAGCTGACGCATAAAGTGTCACGAATGGGAGCACACCGCGCGTGCTTTCGGAGATGCCAAGGATCTAGTCAACACAGACGTGGATAAGTAGGAAATTACAATTATTTCTGATTTAGATAATTATAGACACTTCAAAAATTCATAACTTTGTGTAAAAAATGATNTGCGGGCCGCGTGGCAGCTGACGCATAAAGTGTCACGAATGGGAGCACACCGCACGTGCTTTCGGAGACGCCAAGGATCTAGTCAACACAGACGTGGATAAGTAAGAAATTACAATTATTTCTGATTTAGATAATTATAGACACTTCAAAAATTCATAACTTTGTGTAAAAAATGATTAAAATAAAATAAAAAACACCCTTGTGCTAAGTGAGCAGAAAAGAACAATGTGGACTAAAAATCAAAATCATTTCCTTTATATTTATTTTTAAATTAATTAAATACTCTGAAACTTATTTAAATCATAAATAATTAAATATTGATTATAAAAATGTGAAATTTTGATGGTTCATTCCTCACACGCTTAAAGATGTTCTCTAATTTTTCCAAACATCTTTAACGTTAGAAACTCTAATTTTCAAGGTAAATCACCCTCATTTTGCTTAAAATAATTATAAAAATTAAAATATAAGTNTACCCCTGTGCTAAGTGAGCAGAAACGAATAATGTGGACTAAAAATAAAAAATATTTCCTTTATATTTATTTTTAAATTAATTAAATACTCTGAAACTTATTTAAATCATAAATAATTAAATATTGATTATAAAAATGTGAAACTTTGATGGTTCATTCCTCACATGCTTAAAGATGTTCTCTAATTTTTCCAAACATCTTTAACATTAGAAACTCTAATTTTCAAGGTAAATCACCCTCATTTTGCTTAAAATAATTATAAAAATTAAAATATAAGTCACAAAATTACAAAAATTAGTTTGGTAGGTTCACTATGGTCAGAGGAGCTTACAAAAAATAAAAATCAAAATTCAAAAGTTTAAAGCATTTTTTTTCTATTTTAAAATTAAGAAAATTACCAAAAATAAGAAAAATACAAAATAACTCAAAAAAATCATAAAAATGTTCCAAATTTAATGGAATGAACTTAGGAAGTCTCTGTAAAAATCTTAGAGCCATTAAAGTAGTTTTTATTATAAAAATGTATTTTCTAAGTATATAAGGATTTTGATTTTAATAATTATAATAAATAAAAAATAAATTAATCATAAATCACTTCCTAATTNTTAGGAAGCCTCTTTAAAAATCTTAGAGCCATAAAAATAGTTTTTATTATAAAAATGTATTTTCTTAGTATATAAGGATTTTGATTTTAATAATTATAATAAATAAAAAATAAATTAATCATAAATCACTTCCTAATTGAGAAAAATAACTTTAGAACTTTGCCATAAATTTTTGAGAGTATAAAAATATATTTTAAGTAATTAAATGTGTTTTTCTATATTTTTTACTTCAAAAATTATTAAAAATAAAATAAAAATTAGAAAAATATAAAATTAAATTCTCTAGATTTTCTGAAGTTAGAGAGATTAAAAAAATTATAAAAGGAAACTTTCAAAGTTAGAGAGATTAAAAAAATTATAAAAGGAAACTTTCAAAGTAAAATATATTTTATACTTATTTATTCATTGAAATCGACAAAAAATTATAATAAGTGAAATATAATTTAAAAAATCATGAAAATTAGATTGAGTGGTCCTGTAACCTATGCGAACCTCCTAAATTTTTCTTAAGACTGTATTTAATAAGTAAATGAATTAACTTTGAAAATCCATATTTTTGAGCTTATATGATTTGAGAAAATATAATAAAAATTAAGAAAATACAGTCTTCTAATGTATCTTAATTAATCCATGAGTAGTAATCCAACAAAGATTTAAAGTCATTTGAATTGAATTAAAAGAGTTATGAAGCAAAGAGCCCTAGAGGTAAAACGATAATTATGAAATTTTGAGCCCTAATTAAAATTTTAGGTCAAACCAATGGGTAAAAGAGTAATATTAATCANTGAAAATATAATAAAAATTAAGAAAATACAGTCTTCTATTGTATCTTAATTAATCCATGTGTAGTAATCCAACAAAGATTCAAAGTCATTTGAATTGAATTAAAGGAGTTATGAAGCAAAGAGCCCTAGAGGTAAAATGATAATTATGAAATTTTGAGCCCTAATTAAAATTTTAGGTCAAACCAATGGGTAAAAGAGTAATATTAATCATAATAGATTCCCTAAGATGATTGACATATGAAGGGATAAGAGGTAGAAACCAATTCACACTATTCTCTACAAAATGGTAAAATTGTAATCAATCGAATTTTTATAGTTTGAAAGATAAGCACATTAGATGGTTCTAATGTGAGGGGCATGAGATAGGAAGACAGTAGTTAATTAATTTGAAGCCCTAGATTAGCGGTTAGACATTATTCAACTGTTCAATAAGAATCAAATTCGCTTCACCTTAACCTTTTAAAATTACAAACCTACCCATTAAGGATCCAAGAGCTTGGTACTGAGATAGGATTGATTTAAAACCATCTAATTTGATTAGAAAAAAAATAACTTATCTTAAACACTACTAACTCACTTTGATGTTTGGGCTCCCCTTTGGGGTGACCATCCCTTCAAAACCTCAAACATAATAAGACAAATAACTCCTAGCCTACTCATATATTAATTAAGATATATACTAAGCACAACTTGAAAAACATAAATATAATTTGAATGATCTGATAAACAGTCTAGCAAGACCATAATGACTTAAAATGATATGGGAGCCCCCAAGCTTGTTTATAGTTATCCTCTAGACATTCTTCAAAAGTTCTGGATATTTTAGAGAACCTTTAAGTCTACTATGATTTGTTGAAGAAAGTCATCTTTAAAATATAACAACAACTAAATTGACATAAAATTCTTAAGGACCAACCAAGTTATAATTTGGGACCCAACAACTGACAAATCAATAGGATTACCCCAACACTACTTATCCCACATTTATACCCAATGCTCAAGGGTTTAAGTCTTGGATAAGGTATATAAATCCTTATGTGAAATTGAGGATATTTGGCCATATATGGATCATCAGGCTTGTGTAAGTCTGAGGTCTAGGTGGCTAGGGCGATGAAGATATTACTTATGTGTATTAAATGAGGGATGCAAAGTGGGATTTAGAATAGTATCTCCTACCTCAAGGATCCTCGATAAAGAGATAAAGTAGGACCGATTGTATTATTCACCAACTTTTGATGGGAATTGCCCCGACACTCTTAGGTTGCCAGCAATCCTAGTCTGGTTAGAGTANAATATTGCTTATGTGTATTAAATGATGGATGCAAAGTGGGATTTAGAATAGTATCTCCTACCTCAAGGATCCTCGATAAAGAGATAGAGTAGGACCGATTGTGTTATTCACCAACTTTTGATGGGAATTGCCCCGACACTCTTAGGTTGCCAGCAATCCTAGTCTGGTTAGAGTAATTAGCCTGTTGACTATATTACTTTTCAAAATATTTAACAAAAATTCCATTTTTAACATCATTACTTTTTTCTTACTAAAGTAAATTCTAAAGTCATGAAAAATTAAAGTTATAAAAGTCCATGGGTTAGTTGCTTGGATTGAGGTTAAAGATTTCCCTCCTCGGGTTGCGAGATTGGGCTTTAATCAAAGTTGGAGTTATAAAGTATACAGTCCAGCTCTGAGCCCCCACCTTTACTAAAGTAATACACTCAGTCTCGGTCTTTCAAATGCGACTATGAGTTTCACTTTATTTACTTGTACCATTCTACGATTTGCTTTTTGACTTCTTCATACTAGACTTTCTTGCTTTTCTTGCTTTATTTTCTCACAATTTACTCAAATTTACTGCAACTATGTCATGCTTTATAGTACTATCCATGCAGCAGCAGGTACGTATTTACAGTTCATTCACGACAGTCTTTACTACTTGACTTTATTGTTTCCTTACTTTTTCACATACTCATTACTTGCAAAAAAAGATAATAAAAATTATTCCCTAAAAAATATTAACACACTTTTAAACCTTTTGAATGCACTTAATCCACCTCTTGTAGGTTTACGATAATTTTTCAAATAAGGTAACATATGGCTGCTAACGAGGGTTCTCCAATTTAAATGAGCTTAACAACTTGTTTACACTGAGTAAACTCAAAAGAAAATGGTGAGGCCAGGATGATAGAACCGTGGGATCTTAGCTTGCGTCGCTCAATTTAAATTAAAATAAAGTTCATTAATAAAAAAAACTGCAAAACTTGGAGTTGTCACTATGACAAGGAGCTTGGAGCAGACTTCAAGGATGGCACGGTAAGATCTTCAACAGCAAAACTTTCCTTACTTTAGACAACAATTCATAGGACTTCGAGGTTGCTCTTCAAGCACAATATAAATCCTGAATTTATCTCTAGGCCTTTGCACAATCTTGTTGTGCAATCTAAGGCCTAACTCGCTTTAGGCTCCGAGGTCATCATTTGGTATGATATAAATCCTCTTATCTTTAGACTATTTGAATAGTGTAAGCCTTAAATAATGAATTGGCTGGATGAAGCAAAAAATAATATCATCTTCAAACAGAAGCCCAACTGTAGGATAGTAGGGAATTCATCAAGGTTCGCCTCGAATTCTATGACATCCAATATTTCTCTTTCCTTTTAACTCCAAAAATAATTGCTCCTACTTGATCCACTCCCATTTGATTTTCCTATGTCAGACTTTGAACGCTAAACTTTGCAATCTTAAAGACAAATAACTCTGGTCATTATGGAGATTTTTTTTAAGTGACTTTGGTTGCTTTGGATGTAATTAACTATACAGGTTTGCCCTTATAGGCAACTTAAGAACTCAGGTAAATAAACCCTATCTAATTCTTATATTAGATAGAGGAACTTGTCGGTTAACATATGAAAAAAAGTTCTCAGACCAAACATATGTCATAAATTCTTTAGTTTAGATACAAGTCTCTCTAACAAGAAATATGTCTATTCCTTGAGGTAGGTGCATTGCCTACGATGTAGTGCTCGGTTATTTTAAACTATTAAATATGTGAGGTCTTTTCGGTCTCATTTTCAAAATTAAAATACAACTNTCAAACATATGTCATAAACTCTTTAGTTTAGATAATCAAGTCTCTCTAACAAGAAATATGTCTATTCCTCGAGGTAGGTGCATTGCCTGCGATGCAGTGCTCGGTTATTTTAAACTATTAAATATGTGAGGTCTTTTCGGTCTCATTTTCAAAATTAAAATACAACTTTCAAAAATTAAAACTATACATACATTAAATTAAATGCTATTTTCCACCATCAAACCATAAAGGAGGCTGACAGACGACTCTTTCTAATTTTGTTCACCACGGGAGCTACACTAACGTTTTTACAGATATATTCATTTCACATTTTATCTCTAAGTGTAAGGCCACTCATCCACATAAGCATTCTCATCTCGGCAACAATTAGCTTTATATTATGCTTCTCTTTTAAAGGCCAACCTTTTGTTCCATAAAGCATTGCAGGTCTCACCACTATCTTATAAAATTTTCCTTTCAGTCTAAGAAGTACTTTTTCTATCACACATTAGACCCAAAGCATTCCTCTACTTCAACCAACCAAATTGAATTTTACTAACATCCCCTTCTACATCACCATAAACCATAACTTTGAGCATTGGAGTAGCTTTTGGACCATCGAGCTAGCGTGAGTCGCCACAGCTAGGGTTGTCGGGGCGTTAGAGTCACCAGGAGAGGGGGGGGGGGCACGAGAGAAAGGTAGCGACTGAGGGAGATCGTGATTGCAACAAGTTCGAGGGCGTAGCGAATTTCAACGGTATAAATGATTGTTTCCGATAGTTTACAAACAACTTCACATTTGTAAGCTATTAACATTAATACCAATGGCATTGACCTTTGGTTACTAAAAAGGCTCGTAGGTTAACGCCTCACTAAATAACGGGTTCGTAAATAATCTATGGCATATGACTGTCAGCTATTATGTGCTTATAAACAATGATGAAATGCTCCAGTTATAATAAAACAAACAAAAAATAATTTACTGTTTATAAGAGACGGTATTTTCTAATGTTATGTCGTCAGAAATAATTCAACACATAAGTCATCCTAAAATCATAGGAAAATATGACATTTCTATCGACGAAAATTGAATTCGAAGATTTTGCCATCGGTTATTGCATTTTTCCCGTAGTGCTTGGTTTATCACATTGCCTGCAAAATAGAGTTAGCACATCCTAAAACTTATTATTACCCATGCAAAATAAATATAGTAAATAATAAAATGTATAGAAAACTTCACAACACATAAAGAAAAGATGTAGGAAATATAAGTGGTGGTTTTCAATTGACAATCAACATAAAAATGATCATCGGATATGGACAGGATTCCTCTATCGTACATAAAATTATATAAACTCTTATGCATTAACATACATAAAACTTTAAAGTTTAGGTAAATGCACAAGAATTCAGGGTTAAACTTCAATGTCTCATGTGTTTACATGACAATTACTTTCTCCAATAATTCATATGCATTTAAATCCATTCGAATTATGTAATTTATGTGTGTCAATATAAAATTTTAAATTTTATAGATGGAAGTTTATAAGATTTGAACATTATGTGTGCAAATATGAAAAAGTTAAATGACATGTATGAAGGGTAAGTGCTAGGCATGTAAATAGATTTAAGAATTGAGTGGTGTGTATATAAATCTTTTATGCATTCATATAGGTGATGCCTAAACTTTCATAATTTCATCTCCAACATCTTTTTGTGATGAATTTATTCATGGAAAAATATGTT
>JXCR01147286.1:139164-180862 GCA_002079205.1 Phalaenopsis hybrid cultivar
GGTTACCCAAAATCTATACAAGAATTCTTCACATGAAAAGAGTACAATATGCAGTGAAACGTAATATGCATGTATCTTGTTCATAATAGGTAGGAATAACCTCTTATTTATCAATTTCTATGATGTGCTTTATAGTTTTTGTTTAGAAGCTTATTATATGGTTTAGTTTTATTAAATTTTCCAATTGAAAAGATACATATATACATGTGAAAAATTTTACTTCTTGTCATAATATAAAAATGCAACAATCATATACATTAAAAAATAAGCTTGGATTAGTTATCTTACATATCATATTATTTCATTATCATAGTCGTAGTAGCATAATTGATTTTTTTCATCATGGATATGATAATATTTTCCGACGGCGTGATAGTCATCTTATATCATTTTTACACATTATCCAAACTCATGTATGATCATTAATTCCCCNACCAACAAAAAATAACTTACTGTTTATAAGAGACGGTATTTTTTAATGTTATGTCGTCGGAAATAATTCAACACATAAGTCATCGTAAAATCATAGGAAAATATGACATTTTTATCGACAAAAATTGAAGCCGACGATTTTGCCATCGGTTATTGCATTTTTCCCGTAGTGCTTGGTTTATCACATTGCCTGCAAAATAGAGTTAGCACATCCTAAAACTTATTATTACCCATGCAAAATAAATATAGTAAATAATAAAATGTATAGAAAACTTCACAACACATAAAGAAAAGATGTAGGAAATATAAGTGGTGGTTTTCAATTGATAATCAACAGAAAAATGATCATCGGATATGGACAGGATTCCTCTATCGTACATAAAATTATATACACTCTTATGCACTAACATACATAAAACTTTAAAGTTTAGGTAAATGCACAAGAATTCAGGGGTTAAACTTCAATGTCTCATGTGTTTACATGAGAATTACTTTCTCCAAGAATTCATATGCATTTAAATCCATTCGAATTAAGTAATTTATGTGTGTCAATATAAAATTTTAAATTTTATAGATGGAAGTTTATAAGATTTGAACATTATGTGTGCAAATATGAAAAAGTTAAATGACATGTATGAAGGGTAAGTGCTAGGCATGTAAATAGATTTAAGAATTGAGTGGTGTGTATATACATCTTTTATGCATTCATATAGGTGATGCCTAAACTTTCATAATTTCATCTCCAACATCTTTTTGTGATGAATTTATTCATGGAAAAATATGTTTAATATATATATATATATATATATATATGTTTAATATATATATATATATATATATATATATATATATATATATATATATATATATACACACACATATATACATATATATACATNATATTTCATGTGTTTAATATATGAATACATAAAAATCTAGTCTCATTCATGGAGAGTAAGAGAATGAATTTATGCAAAAAACAAAATGGCAAACTTAGACTCTCTCATTCTTTTGCTGACCAAAATACTAGAATATTTAACCAAATCAAAATTCAAATATCAAATGCACCAAAACAAATTAAGATTTCACTAACTTAAATAATGGAAACCGCACCTAGATAAATCAACTTTAAACCCTAAGTTAGCCAACTTAGAAATGAAACCTAGGTCCATACACACCCCTATAATAGTTTAAGTCCAGAATCCTGTGTTAGATTAATAGGTACCCATAGTTAGTGCTAAGGAATAGAATATATGAAACTTTAAGCCTATAAGCACCTTTGACCATTTAGGTGCCTTTGGACAAAGTAACTTGTGATTATTGAAAAGGCTCAACTCAAACCTTTTAATACATAATTTTCAAATCAAATCTTTCAAATCAAACCTTCAAATCAAACTTTGTTTTGAACACCCAAATAATAACCAATAAATCAACTTTCAAAACTTGGTTCTTTATTTTCTTTTGAGATAGTGCTATTATCACTCTTTATTACTTAATTAATACTGTTTTCTTGTTTGATTATTACAACATTGTAATAATATAATAATTATTTGTTTTCTTGATCTAGTGATGGTTGGCATAATCTCAAATTTTATAGCACTTCCTTAACATTATTGCAAACGAAGGATTATAACCCTCCTTCGGTGTTATATTAAAATTATAATTAACTTTTGGATCGACCAATACTTATATAAAGACTATGAACTTGTTAGTTTTTTTTTCTCTCAACCTAGACCTAAATGAGTTGGAAATACTGAAAAATATGAATGGCCACTCGATGATAAGGATAATAATTAGAATAACTATAGTCATGTGAAGACTTTTTAGAATTAAAGCTATGAACTTTTCTTAATGTTTGTATAAAAAATTATATGTATTTAACTTCATAAAAAGGAATATTTCTTGCTTAATTGTCAATAGAGAGAGGACGATAATATAAGGTCATTTCAACCATAAACTACTACTAGTTACTCAAGAGGAGGAACTCATTCTACTTTCCTATTTAATAGTCATAGGTGCGAGGAACATTCAATTTACCCGTTTTAATCATGATATTCTTCGTTAAACTCTTGAATTATTTCACAATCAAATCAGCATGAATTAAAATGCTTTTATTTAAGTTACTGAGTACTTTACATGTCATTTGAAAGACATTCTTGAGAGATTACTAATATATTGGTGAAGATAGTGGATCATTCCTTTCAATATTACCAAAGTTTCCTTAATATGAATCTAGCACAACTTGGGATTGCTATTGCTATCCAAGATTTATAACTTTTTTACCTTACACCTATTGAGATTTTGTACAACAATATATTTAATTGTAGAAGGGAAAACATTTTTAATGAGATTTTTGTCACTCCAATATTTTTATCGCTTTGATGTTTGGTACTCCAAGGATTAAGCCTTTTTAATTGACTTTGATATTGTATGATTGTCTAAGGGAATAGGTTGTATCACTTTAGGCTAATGCTTTAAAACATTGCAAGCAATTTAGGGGTTGCAAGGATTTGCTCACCTTTACAACATATGAAATCTCAGTTGATGGTGGATAAATGGCTAGTACTATATTTGGTGGTTAGCAATGTTACATTCTACTAAGCATAAACTACCATGATTATCATTCTATTAGTTTTATCAATGAAATGCATTTTAAGTTGACTATCATAAGCAAATGAGTTTTTTTTTGCAAAACATATTACATGTAGAGATATTTGGGGTGTCAATATATTCTTCTTCATTGACTTTCTATTTATCTGGGGCTTAGAAATATTTGGGGAGTCAACATTTTCTTCTTCATTTATACTTCAACTTTCTCAAGGGATTCCTTGTCTTTAAGCTCCTTCTATGCGAGTCCATGACCAACACATACCTTTTTTTAGGAAGAACAACCATGTAAGCATTATTTGCTATCATCATGCCCTCTAAGTCATTGTTTATCTTAATTGGGTTTATTCGATTATAACCACTACTAAATTTTTGCAAGTGACTTGATTTTGAATAGGTCGTGAAGATTGAAGATTAATTTTTTTTCTCTGAGTTTAAGTCCTATCTTGGTCCCTTTTGAGAAGACAATCCATCCTTCTATTTTCAAAATGAATTTATAGGGTGTCAACCTACTTGTAAAGGATTTTAATGTTTTCTAATGATATTTTGCGAGAATTATTAGCAATAAATCTTAGGAGGCACCTCTTAGGTTTCATGCCCTAATGCCTTTAACGCTTTTGGATAGTTGAAATCTCTCATCAGTGAATGTTAGTTGGCCCATAAAATAATGCTCATTGGCAGAACTTTTTTATACATGTACATGTTTCAATTCAATTTTAAACTATACCAATTTAAACGTACTAAAAAATAAATTAAAATTTGAATATTAGCTCATTAGTTAACTTCCTTATTTTGATCCAAGTTAAATATATGCCAAAAAAATCAAAATGTTTCAATAGATATTTAATCTATAAATCAAGTTCACAACCCTACATTATTTTTTTTACTCATTCAAATAATTTGGAGGTTAAAAGTTTTTTTTTCCTTTTTATTTATTTATTTATTTATTTGAATCACATGCCTAAAATGATTCTTCCTCCCTAGTCTAAGTGGAATTTCCTTCCACTACCAAACACATTGCACATCATCAATTGTAATCTTATCACTAAAAAAAAAAAACAAACATTCCATCTACTTCAATCTTTTCAAAATTAAATATGCCTCAATATTCTTAAGCTTCCATGTGGACTTGATTTAGGCAGAGATTAACATAACATAAATAGTTTTACATTCTAAACAAATGTTATAAATTTTCAGGCCTGAGAAAGTTTCAAGAACATGATCGACTTTTCCACATTTGCGACCAAACAATTTCTCAAATATTATTACAACAACACCTCTTTTTTTTTTAATTTTGATTGTTGCTATTGTTGACGTAAATTTCATGGAAGAAAAGCATTGTAGAAGACAATATGTCATGCGAGTTAGGTGCTGATTTTTTCAACATATTGCTATATTATGAATTGACAAGTGTTATGATGACATGCAATAACATCATGAATAAATAATTTTTATGTTTTTTTATATACTCAAATGTCACATACAATATTATTGAAAAGATTTGTAAAGGTTGCAACACTTTTGAGAATAAATCTAAATAAATTTATTAACATTGATATATTCAAACCTTAGTTGTGAATGACATTGAATGGCATGAAAGTATATGACATAACAAGTGACAACTAAATCATTTAGTAGATGAATATCAAATGTCATACGCTTTAGTTTAATCTTTCGTCAAGAACTGCAAAAAAAATTAATATATTTATTATTTTTGTAATTACTTTTATGTTAAGAAATAGCTGTTTAAATTAGAAAACATAAATGATTATATGTTATTTTAATTTTATGAGAAAATCTGCATTTTTTTTAAATTATAAAATATTGTGAGATTTTTTTGCTTCTATTGAAAAACAAATAAAAGACAACAAAACTCTAGACTATTAATCACTGAAACCAAAGCAGCATAAACGAAATGATTGAATTAAATATATTTACATTCTTTCTAACTCCTTCTGAACAATATGCCAACAGTTATTAAGGAAACTTGCTTGTTGTTCCGTCTTTTCTTGTTTTACATACATACATGTTATGCGTCGGTCCTGTTCATTAGTTGTGGTCTTTGGTGTAAGTCCCTCGGGTCAGGGGTTCGATCCATGCGTAGGATCGAATTGCACATCTTTTGGAAGGAGGAGTCTGCCCCTCGGTCATACTATGGGGTTGATCGGCGATCAACTTTCAAAATATATATATATATATATATATATATATATATATATATTAAAAAAAACAGTCAGAGGCTATCATACGAGCTTTTAGCCATAGTCTAATCTGTCTAACAATTTGCGTACCTTCTTCTTAAGGCCAACTATGCGAGAGGGGCATTGGTGGGTTATATCTGTGTTATACCCCCCGTAAGCTTCACCTGTACCTTCTAATAAGTGTCGCACTTTTATTTTCATATATTTGTAGCTTACAGGTAAGTTACATGAAATTTACAGAGGATATAACTTAAATATAACTACCCAAAGCCCTTTAAATAACCTTTGTTAAGTACGCTGCATACATTTTTAAGCACAAAATTTTCTCCTAAAACTGGTTAGGTATACTTTAGTAAATATCCAGNTTCTAACAATTTGTGTACCTTCTTCTTAAGGCCAACTATGCGAGAGGGGCATTGGTGGGTTATATCCGTGTTATACCCCCCGTAAGCTCCATCTGTACCTTCTAGTAAGTGTCGCATTTTTATTTTCATATATTTGTAGCTTATAGGTAAGTTACATAAAATTTACAGAGGATATAACTTAAATATAACTACCCAAAGCCCTTTAAATAACCTTTGTTACGTACGCTGCATACATTTTTAAGCACAAAATTTTCTCCTAAAACTGGTTAGGTATACTTTAGTAAATATCCAGTTAGCAAGGGGCAATTCTGCACAAAGATATGGGGGCTCTGGATGGTTTGCTTCCAGGAATCCACTTCCGCGGCTGATTCCCAACTCTTACCTTCAGCGCAGAGTAGTTGATGGTAATGGCCGCTGGTAAATTGTCTGATACTGCTTTTTTCTTCTTCTTGGTTTATTTTTGTTTGTTTTAAATCTGTAGAAGAATCCGTTCCTAGCCTAATCTCTCTTTTCTGTCAATATCTCAAAAAATACATAAACATAATAGGTTTCTGGNATTTTCTTCTTCTTCTTGGTTTATTTTTGTTTGTTTTAAATCTGTAGCAGAATCCGTTCCTAGCCTAATCTCTCTTTTCAGTCAATATCTCAAAAAATACATAAACATAATAGGTTTCTGGAGATTTGAGTTGATTATTTAGGGAGATTTGGCTATGTGATTCTAGTTTAAGGATTCTGTCGGCAACGGCATCTTTAATGAGATATCCTCACTGTAGAAAACCATATTCCGAACGTTTTCTTTTCGTTTTAATATGAAAACAATTCAATCGGGAATATAAAGAAATGTGTTTACTGGAAATATATTTTTACCAATATTATGATTTGTTGGTATATGTGGTGCAATATCTATTAGTTTGCTTATTTTCTGATTGAAAATCTAGGGTTTGATAGTACCAGGGCAACTAAACGACTCCATTTTTGTTATTATAGTCTTATTTTCATTTGCATTTCTTATCATTTTACCACCTATGATGTATGATACTGATTGTTTAGTAAACTCTTATAGCAGTTTCTCATGATCATAAAGGGGATATTCAGAAGGTATGAAAGCTGGAATCCTGTGCACCCAACAATAGGTTTGTTTTGGGGTGTGGGGGTTGGCATTGGTTGTGGCATTGGATGGGGTCCTGGGTTTGGTCCCGAGGTTATTGGCTACGTTGGTGCTGGCTGTGGTATAGGCTTTAGTGTTGGTGTCACTGTTGCTGGGATTGGGATTGGCCTTCCAGTGAATGGAGTTGAGCAAATCCCACACAATGGTAAATTTTTGCTTTATTTGTTCATGCTTTAAATCATGAGAGATTATGCATTGACTTAGATGCCCTTGAATTTTCTCTGATTTTGTCCACGTTTAAACACTTGATATTATTTGTTGAGTTTTTTATTCTGAGAAGAAACTTGAGCTAGAGAGATTAATTTGCTCTTTTTAGTCTCTGTTTATGAAAGGGTTGCTTTATGTTTCATCTCTTTAGAATGAAATCATACATTGAGAAGTGATTTCTTATGTTTTCTTGGTTTATCTTGCATCCTTCTGCTAATCTTTTTCTCTTANTGAGGTTATTGGCTACGTTGGTGCTGGCTGTGGTATAGGCTTTAGTGTTGGCGTCACTCTTGCTGGTATTGGGATTGGCCTTCCAGTGAATGGAGTTGAGCAAATCCCACACAATGGTAAATTTTTTCTTCATTTTTTCATGCTTTAAATCATGAGAGATTATGCATTGACTTAGATGCCCTTGAATTTTCTCTGATTTTGTCCACGTTTAAACACTTGATATTATTTGTTGAGTTTTTTATTCTGAGAAGAAACTTGAGCTAAAGAGGTTAATTTGCTCTTTTTTGTCTCTGTTTATGAAAGGGTCGCTTTATGTTTCATCTCTTTAGAATGAAATTCATACATTGAGAAGTGATTTCTTATGTTTTCTTGGTTTATCTTGCATCCTTCTGCTAATCTTTTTCTCTTACGAAGCTCAGGATTATATCAGATTCATTTGAATTCTTAAATTTCTAAAGATATCATATGCATTCCATTCAGTGGAAGTGGTTTTAATTTTAAACTGTAAAGATGAATGATATATTTGAAGCACAAATTAGATAGACTAAAAATATGGACAATGAGAATAGAAAGGTTGAGGTACTAAATCACAAGTAGTTTTTTTTCAAACTTTTTGAAGGAATTAAATTATTTTTGCAAGTTTTGTAGTGTAATTTTACATAAAGTTGGGGTGCAATTTATATATAATAGTAGTTATGGATATTTATTTAGAAGTATAAGTAAGAATAAAAAGTAATAATTGTATTTGAATGATGGAAGTTGGAAGGTAATAAGTTAAATCTTCCAAGACAAGTTTTGAGTTTGATAAATTTGAACTTAAGTCAACTTAAGTTTAAGTGGAATAAATTTTTTTGTTGAATTTAGTAATTACCATAACAGATTTGTGAGAGGTTTGACATATTTTTTATATAAGGAGATTTGATGGTGAAATGAAAATTCTTATTAATAAAAATATATTGCTTCTGAAAAATGTCAATAAAATGAATATCTTATCATCCAAAATAGCCTTAAAAAATAAACTAGATAGAATTGTCTGGTTGAACTTTGGATGCAAATTTGCAAGAAGGAGATGAATAAAGAGAAGAATTTGTAGATTTGGAAGCATGCACATGAAATAAAACTAAATTTGACACATTGCAAATTGAATTAAGGTAAAGGTTTTTTTTTTGAATTTCTAGTTCTCCAATGTGCAACACCATTATAAATAACCTAAGCTTTTTCACATTCATTACTTAAAGATTCTCATAGGAAACCTTTTTGAATTTAAATTCATTATAATTTTATCAATAAATTTAAAATCTTCAAATAATTTAGGAAAATTAATAAAATTTATTCAAATAATATGAGATAAAGAATGAAATATCAAAATACTATTATGTATCCCAAGTAATACTAATAATGATGTGCACCTAAATCCTAGAAATGATTTGATATTCAAATTAAAGTCATGTGGTCTTTAAGAATGACTTATGTGACTACGACCATATAAAATATTTGATTGTACTATCATAAATAACTGAAACGATTGTAAGCTTTTATGCTTTAGCATGAGAGTATTGGAAAATAGACTACTTGCACATATATTTGTCTTTTTCATTCTTAGTAGAGAGGAGACCATACAATTTTTGAGGATAGAATATAATTCACTCTATAGATCTAACGACAAAAATATATGCCACTTGAATATATTAGAGATTTCTCTTACCCAACATCAGATGTTAAATAAGGTGTCATAGACCAATTCATATGCATAAGAGCTTATATAAGCTAGACTGGAATAGAGAGAGGGATTCAATGTTCATTATTTTTTTTAGAAACCTTATTTTTTTAAGGCTTATAGAGCAGGGATTCATCAATCCATCATACAAAGCTATACTACATCCGCAATAATGTGGAGTACATATAGAAGTCCTTTGTTTGCACAAAACATAATTATATAAAATAATAGATTCACACCATCTCACATATTTAATGACATCATCATTGTCCGAAAATAAAAACATATTATATACTAATGCTATTTATAGATCTTGCATATTTATTCCATCAATTCATTTCTTTTACCTGAAATGGACAACAATAGCATGGACACTAAGGTTAAGCATATAACTTAGTAGGTTACCCAAAATCTATACAAGAATTCTTCACATGAAAAGAGTACAATATGCAGTGAGACGTAATATGCATGTATCTTGTTCATAATAGGTAGGAATAACCTCTTATTTATCAATTTCTATGATGTGCTTTATAGTTTTTGTTTAGAAGCTTATTATATGGTTTAGTTTCATTAAATTTTCCAATTGAAAAGATACATATATACATGTGAAAATTTTTACTTCTTATCATAATATAAAAATGCAACAATCATATACATTAAAAAATAAGTTTGGATTAGTTATCTTACATATCATATTATTTCATTATCATAATCGTAGTAGCATAATTGATTTTTTTCATCATGGATATGATAATATTGTCCGACGGCGTGATAGTCATCTTATATCATTTTTACACATTATCCAAACTCATGTATGATCATTAATTCCCCCTTTCACCTTATAGAGAACCATCTTCTTGTTGACTTCTATCTTTTAGAGAAACTCATTACTTTGCCCTCATGTGTAAAATTTTTGGATCCACTTAACTGTGGAAATCTTTTAGTCATCCTTTCGTTATACACACACTTCAGCCATTTATATAATATATTACTTATTACAAATGTGTATATATGCAAATTAATGCATACCATTACTTTCATTAGAAAAATGTTATAATTTATGAAGTATTGCATGATTCTTTATTTCCTACTTAAAGATGATAGTTGTTTAAATTAAAATTTACATTATAAACATATCATATTGACATTATAGTCATGTTGGATTACTTACATATTAGTTTACTAAAGATACAAGTATAGAAAATGTTCAACATAAAAGAGATATTTTGATTAACATGAGTTATTCTTCTGACGTTATGAATATATTTATGCAATAAAATCTCAACTCTATATTAATAGCTGATTATAAAAGATACAACATTTAAATACATTAGATATAAGATAAAATTAAATTAATATTTCATGAGATGTTAACATGTTGGAAATATATATTTTGAACCACTTCATATATTCTTAACTAGTTCAATATTACATATGATACTTGTGTGATGCCCTAAATGTTTCACATATTTATATCATACGTTAGTATTAGATTGTTGATTTTGTAAAATAAATCTCTATTTATGAAATATGATGTGAAATAAATCATATTTTAAGAATATAATACCATGCTAAAGATATTTAATTTGAAATTTCATGTAAAAATTATAAAATGTTCAATGTAAAGAGATTGTTTCCATCATTACAAATAGTTTTTGTCAATCATATATAAATTTTCATAAGAGCTCAATATCTATCACAAATCATCTCTTAAACATCATGCAAGAAGAATATTTATTGGATTTTACAAAAGGAGAAGGGTATCCTACTTTTTGGAGCGAAATTTCTAAGAAATTGCCTTCACAAGCTTACTATAATGGAACCCTAGCTTTGTTCTTCTCCCTCTTTTCTCCTACCCACCACTCAACCACATTTTCTTTAGCCTTTTTCTGAAGGAATAAGAGTCCAAAGTCATGTTTTTTTATCTATATGCTTGCCAACCATGTTTGCCATTCATATTATTTCTTTGGATCCCTCTCCATGCTCCATGATCCAAGTCATACTTTCCATTAGTTTATCATATGATAAGTAAAATATTGAATGGTATTACTAGTATTGATTTACATATATTTTGAATAGATGAGGTCCTATAGGGAGAATTCTGGTGCCAGGAAAAAAAGGAGGGCCTTCGGAGGCGGGCCTCCATATCAACTAAATGGATTATGGTGGAGGAGGGCCCGCAATAGGACTGATTCAGGTTGCAAGGAGAGTTTCGATGGCAGAGAAGAACAAAGGAGGGCCTGCAGGGAGAATTCTGGTTGAGGGTGTAGTAGGAATAACTTCTATTGCAAGGATGAGCCTTGAAAGGGTCTGCAGGGGGAAATCCGACTGAGGAGAAGCGAGGCTGAACGAAAGGAAGAAGAAAAAATTTGTGAGTTTTGGGTCTCTGCACGCCGCAATCCATCACTGGAAACATCGTGCAAAGAGAACCAATCGAGACAGAGGATGCGCACCAGACATAGAGGTCTTCTTCTGGCTCAACGTTTCACTAGATGGGGTCGTCGAGTTGGCAAGAAGACGAGGAGGATTGCTTCAAGTTTTGTGACTCGATGGATGAAGTCGTCAAGGCAGCAAAAAACGAGGATCGCGTCAACCCTCGCGAGTTGCGGCTGTGATTGAAGATGGAGACCCAGAGAGGCCATGACACGATTCATCCTCCAAGATGAGCAGCAACTAGGATTGTGATCAGGAACGAAAATGAAAGAGGATCCAGAGCAACTTCTTTAATACCATGTAGAAAATATTTGGGAAGAAAAAATTACTTCACTTCATTATTCACATGTAGGGTACATATATATAGGTAAACNTAGGAACGAAAATGAAAGAGGATCCAGAGCTACTTCTTTAATACCATTTAGAAAATATTTGGGAAGAAAAAATTACTTCACTTCATTATTCACATGTAGGGTACATATATATAGGTAAACCAAGCCCTTCTAAACTTACGAAATATATCTAATCTAAATTTGTAAAGGAAATCATTTTGAATTAAAAATAACAAAAAAAAAGGAAAAGAATAAAACTAATTAAGCTGTTTCTACAGTTATCTTTCGATTGAATCATCTATGATAAGTAGGTGGTCGACATAGTCACCCAAGGAAGTAGCCGATTACTTCCTGATTTTTCATAATATATTTTCAATTTACTTTCTATTGATAATAAATGATAAAATTTCGCACTTACCTCAATTATCTCTTCATATTTAAAAATTCACTATCCAAAATCACTTATGTTTTTGGATTAGAAATTCTTGAATCCTTATTTTATCTTTAAATTTTAATATTAACGTAATAATTTAAATTATAAACAAAATCATTAATTTAAAACATACACCCTTATTGGCCTGGTTCGACTTAGGGTCTGTTTGGGGCAGCTGCAGCTTATCCAGCTTCTGCTGATAAGCAGCTTATCCTGATAATCTGCTGATGACCAGCTGATCCGGAAAAGCTGCCTGCTGTTTGATTAACGCGACTGGAAAACAACTGATTGTGAAAAATTGACCATTTTGCCCCTGGTCTGAATAAGCAGTTCAGCTGTTTGGTTNAGCTAGGATTGCTCGGCTCGGTATGCACCTCCAAGGAAAAAATATTACATCATGAGTCCTGTTGCAAAACAGCATCAGAACTCCTATTACAATGCGTCTAAGTGTACAGTTCGGCCCCGATTTGCATTAAACTATTTAATTTTTTGTATTAAGTAGGGTCAGATTGTGCACGTGACGCATTGTGATTTAAGTCTTGGTGCAGTTTTGCGTCAGGACTCCTGATGTAATATTTTTTTCCCAAGCACAAGACTTCTACCTATCCTTATTCCACTGCTCGAGCATAGGACTCTCGAGCGATTCTTCCTCTTTTCTCCCCTCTTCTTCTCCTTCTCTTCACGTACAGGACGCTTGAAACCTAAAACCTTCAATTCGGCTCTATACATCTTAGGTCACCACTTGATTCAATTCCATAATACGAGAGTGCCTCTCTCCCACAAGCCAACAATCCACGACAATGACTGCTCCTATACTACCCTTTTTCTCTTCTGTTTGGAACGACACATGAGGCATTTGATTGTTCTTCTTTCTTGTATGCAAAGCTTCATTTTTCCTTTTTCTTCTTTCCTTTGCACTAGATACGATCGAGCCTCCCGCACATGACTTTTGCTCGTCATCATTACCCTTCCTTCACTCGACTGCGGTGTCATCAGCAAGGGGTGAGATCTCTTTCTTCTTCTTTTTCTTTGTTGCCTCGCCTTGTGTCTGTTTCTCGTTCTCGATTCCGATTCTTCTCTTTAGTTTAAATGAGAGAAAACAAGGGGATACATTCTTCATTTTGATTTTCCGTGAGCATCACATCTCCTTTGAACGACATATTTTATTTTAATTTTTATTTAATTAACTGGTTATTACAATCCTATCTTCTGAAGCTCTATGACATGGTTTAGGAGCCTCCCTAATTGGTTCTTCCTTTGCTTCCCATTTTACAGGGCATACAATGATCAATTCTCTTTTTGTTATAAGAGATTTGTGAAGGCATTTAATGATATCGTTGTACATGTTTATCAAAATCATTCCATTTGGGTTCAAATTCAAATCCAAGCTTGTTGCTTCTAATGCATTATTGATTCCATTTTGTACTATCAGCAATGCCCCACATGATCTCACATAAAACAAATTTGCTCTGATTTCATATACGAANTTATGAACAAATTTTATTAAAGGAATATGCGATTCCTAGTCTCCTCCAAAGTCAGTGATACATAAATTTAGTAAATCCTTCAAATTTTTTATAGTCTTTTTCTGACTGGCCATCTGTCCGAGGGTGAAAAACTATACTGAAAGTTAGTCGGGTGCCCAAAACATCCTGAACCTTCTATTATCCG
The DNA here is from genome assembly GCA_002079205.1 of Phalaenopsis hybrid cultivar. Classification (NCBI taxonomy): domain Eukaryota; kingdom Viridiplantae; phylum Streptophyta; class Magnoliopsida; order Asparagales; family Orchidaceae; genus Phalaenopsis; species Phalaenopsis hybrid cultivar. Next base: position 152,962 of record JXCR01147286.1, read on the forward strand.
GAAGCAAACCTTTCACATCTGTCAGAGATAATAGACTTTGGTACTCCATGCAATCTCATAATTTGATCTACACATAATTTGACTGATTTCTCAATTAGATCTATCTGTCTAGTAGTCAAAAAAATGGATAGATTTAGTCAATCTGTCAATAATTACCCAAATTGCATCACGACCCTGACGTGACCTAGACAACCCAATCACAAATTCTATTGTAATCTCCTCCCATTTCCATTTTGGAATCAGTAAAGGCTGCAATTGACCTCCTGGTTGTTGATTTTCTGCCTTCACTAGCTGACATGAAGGACACGTAGCCATAAATTTTGCCACTCTTCAATTTTGGCCACCGATTAAGGGTGCAGAAAAGACTCGTGCAGAAACGTAGAAGTGTAAATAGACGTAAACTGATGTAGTGGTTCAGTCCTAATAGCCTAGATCCACTGTCCAAGTCCTCTTAAGATTTCCAGTAATATCTTTTTTAGCCATTGCTGGGCAAAGAAGTTTCACTCTTTCATTGGTAATGGTGAAATCCTACACGGCTGCACCCCATTTTATTAACCCCTATGAGAATGTTATTTTAGTTCATCAGATAATACACAAAAATTTACAAGAGTTTTTGTAATTTAAGGATCTCTCACAACCATCAATTAATACAATAGCCACATATTTAACGTTGAGGATTGCAAGTTATGGAGAAGAGGAAGGCAATTAATGATATACACGCACAAGAAAATCTGTTGCTCTATGATCTCCTAATGGAGGCTTAAAGGTTTTCTCTCAAGAAAAAAAGTTTGTTCTCTTACTGATTCTAGCCCTCACATATGTTTTGGTTTTGATAAAGATCATTATATATTAAGGGCATAGTTTGAAAATTTGTTTCTATTAAAAAAATAGATTGTTGGTTGATCTTATAGTATGATTCAAATTGTCTTGTATGATCAGTTGGAATGAATTAATCTAATCAAGAAAATTTAAATGGGCGCTTAATTCTGAGAAATAAAGTTAATTGTACACTGCGATATTCATTGTACAATATAATTGATTATATTTAAATTATTTTAATTAATGCAAATTGATTGCTTGTCAATTTCTAATTTAAGATTCATGGTATGGTAAGATCTATATCGTACAAGAGAATTACTTATGATCAATTTGAATTAACTATTTATTTGATTTTATTTGTAATTAATCCTCTCTTGTTTTTGTGCTAGTTGACTTAAAACCTTTATGGTTTGAACACTAATAATTATGGCTCGAGAAAATAAAAGCACATGTTTAGCACTGGTAGTCCAAGCTTGACTTTCACTAACTAGCCTTATTATTATTATTTTATTGTTTTTGACTCGATGAATCTCTCAGTTGTTTGTTTAAAAGCTATCATTGCAATATTTAGTTACTTGTTTTCAGAGTTTTGCATATTCGTTTTTGGATTATAGCTACCATTTGGTTTTTTCCTTCTAGCGTGCACTTATAATCTTAGCACGCAAACTTGGGCCAAAGTAACTCAAGTAATATTACCTCATCTAACTTTAATTTATTATCGTTAGTGACGTTCAGCTTGGCATGCTCTGAGTTTTTGGAGGTTCAAGCTGCTTAACAATCATTTTAACTTGTTGAACCAAGTCAGGCTAATCTGACCCAACAACTGTTGGTGTACAACAGTGACTTTCAGTGCGAAATTTATTTCATCTATTTTGTTTTGCCATATACCATTAAGGGAAACTTGTAGCAAATCCTTGTGTGAAGCTTGTTACAGCGATTAAAGATTCAGTGGGTGTTACAAATAGCTTTCGTTGTGCATAACTAGTGTTTACAGGAGAACCATCAGTATGAATCTTAAAGGGATCAAACGTTGAAAGGAACAACACTATTCTTGATCGGAAGTTCACACGAGGAATCATCAAGCGGACGGATAACTTAACACATTCACCCAGACAATCGATAATTCCATCGAACGCAAACGATCAGTGGAATCGGCCGACTGACAAAATCAGTCAGGGATTAGGCTAGCAACAGCTAGAAATAAAAATTAGTTATGTCTTGCCATGTATTATATCCGATAAAGTTGTGTCCATCCAGTTGTTCGTATTGGAGAGGTAGTTATATTAACCACCCGATAGTAAAAAAAGACAAGAAATACCTTCTAACCAATGAGAGGAGAATAATAATGCAACTGTAAACCTAAGCCACCTGTGGTCATAAATAAAAATCAATTATGTCTTGCCAAGTATTATATTCGATGGTCATAACTATTTATGAAAGTTGTGCCCATTTAGTTATTTATTTTAGAAGGGTAGTTATATTAACCACTCGAGAGTAGGAAAAATACAAGAAATACCCTCTAACCGATGAGAGAAGGAGGATAATAATGTAATTATAAACCTAAGTGACCTATGATTATAAATAGGGGTTGTATAAAGGGTTGCACACTCATTTCTCTGAAATTAATATTGTCTCGTTGTATTACTTTTCTTTCGTGCTCTTTCTCGAAGCGTTCCTACACTAGGACAATTTGGCATTTAACAACTAGTGATAAAGGTAGATGTGAAAGAGAGTGACTCTCTCTCTCTCTCTCTCTCTCTCTCTCTCTCTCTCACACCTGAAAGCCATTTCAAGACTTGTGAGCTGAAGCCGGATATAAATCATGATCTTTTGGAGATAAAGTTTGCGAGTCTGCTTTTTCACCCTAATTTTCTTCACATTATACATGAGTTCTTACAGCATGTTAACTCCAATCATTAATGCCCTAACAGGCCTTACTTTTTTGTTGTCCACATTTATTTAAAATAACTTTATTTATTATGATTTAATCACGATTTGCAGGCTGGGAAGATTAGATACTCAAAGCGCTCACGTATACTGCATGGCCTTCCTTGTATCCGCTATTCTTTTTTTTTGTGGATCTTTCAGAGGAGCACATGAATCTGCAATGAAGTAATAGCACTCCACAATGTTTTTTAAGAATTATCATCGACAGTTTTTCTCTGGTCAACATTGTATATATATTCTAGGGACAATTACATACATAGCACCCGAAATATTGCTATTTACATATCTAGCATCATCCTTCATCCACTTTTCAAATTCTCACACAAATATCAAAATTCATGACAAAAGCCCAACCCATATTTTTCATTTTTATCAAATTCTTAATGATTTGAACATTGCATGCATCAACGTATCGATTCCTTAGTTCAAAATATCACCTGAGTGCTAGATTTTGTAAATAACGGTGTTTCAAGTGTTATGCATGTAATAATATACACAAGGTCTTTTTTGTTGTATGAGATCTATGTTTGTTAACTCTCTCTCTCTCCCTCGTCCCTCCTCCCTCCTCCCTCCTCCCTCCTCCCTCCCTCTCTTGTGATGCCATATATTTTATGGTTTTTTACATTTGAAGGTCCCCAAACATTATAATTTACAGGTAAATAACTCAAAAACATATAAATTACAGGGGACGATCTCCGTCCCTTTTCTTCGTCACCTTCAATGCACGGCGAAACTCTCCTCTCCTTATCTTCTTCATCTTCACCTTCACTCATTTCTTATACCTCCTACCCTCTGGCCTCTTAAACATACCTTTTCTCTTCCAGCTCACCGGATAAAACGCTTCCGACACCACCCTGAACTCAAACCCTCTCCTCCCCTTCACCCTATCCGCCCATGTTAACACCAGATACGGTCCGTTTTGATGAGCTTGTTGAGCGAGTTGATGGCTTGGACTTCGTTCCACAATTTCATTCGAGGATTGCATCGGCAAATTGGGTTGGCTTCTGGGTTATTGAGGCAGAGGAACTTGAAGGAGTCATCTTGTAAAATTAGGTGAAACGTGGTGGTCGAAAAGATGATATCTTCCGACCGTGAAGCTGCAATTGCAGTCATTTGAACTGCAAAGGAGAATGGTGCGGCCGAGCTCCTGCATTTGGTATTGTGGAATATGCTTCTTGCGGATGAACTGTTGTTGAAAAAGATTGCAACTTTGGAACATTTGGAGGCGTCATTGTCGAATGGGGAGAGGTTGCGAGTGAAGACTTTAATGAGGCTGCGAAAGCCCTAAAGTTGATAGGAGAAATTTACCATCTAGTGATGCTGGTCTTCCAGGCTGCGGAGCACAGACGAGTCCGATGCAGAGGGTGGTGGGGCTGCCACCCTTGCTGCTGCTGGAGATGTTNAGCTAGAAATAAAGATCAGTTAGGTCTTGCCATGTATTATATCCGATAAAGTTGCGTCCATTCAGTTGTTCGTATTAGAGAGGTAGTTATATTAANCTCACTCTATAGATCTAACGACAAAAATATATGCTACTTGAATATATTAGAGATTTCTCTTACCCAACATGAGATGTTAAATAAGGTGTCATAGACCAATTCATATGCATAAGAGCTTATATAAGCTAGACTGGAATAGAGAGAGGGATTCAATGTTCATTATTTTTTTTAGATAACCTTATTTTTTTAAGGCTTATAGAGCAGGGATTCATCAATCCATCATACAGAGCTATACTACATCCGCAATAATGTGGAGTACATATAGAAGTCCTTTGTTTGCACAAAACATAATTATATAAAATAATAGATTCACGCCATCTCACATATTTAATGACATCATCATTGTCCGAAAATAAAAACATATTATATACTGCTATTTATAGATCTTGCATATTTATTCCATCAATTCATTTCTTTTACCTGAAATGGACAACAATAGTATGNGAAACCATACAATTTTGAGGATAGAATATAATTCACTCTATAGATCTAATGACAAAAATATATGCCAATTGAATATATTAGAGATTTCTCTTACCCAACATGAGATGTTAAATAAGGTGTCATAGACCAATTCGCATGCATAAGAGCTTATATAAGCTAGACTGGAATAGATAGAGGGATTCAATGTTCATTGTTTTTTTTAGATACCTTATTTTTTTAAGGCTTATAGAGCAGGGATTCATCAATCCATCATACAGAGCTATACTTCATCCACAATAATGTGGAGTACATATAGAAGTCCTTTGTTTGCACAAATCATAATTATATAAAATAATAGATTCACACCATCTCACATATTTATTGATATCATCATTGTCCGAAAATAAAAACATATTATATACTAATGCTTTTTATAGATCTTGCATATTTATTACCTGAAATGGACAACAATAGTATGGACACTAAGTTTAAGCATATAACTTAGTGGGTTACCCAAAATCTATACAAGAATTCTTCACATGAAAAGAGTACAATATGCAGTGAAACGTAATATGCATGTATCTTGTTCATAATAGGTAGGAATAACCTCTTATTTATCAATTTCTATGATGTGCTTTATAGTTTTTGTTTAGAAGCTTATTATATGGTTTAGTTTCATTAAATTTTCCAATTGAAAAGATACATATATACATGTGAAAATTTTTACTTCTTATCATAAAATAAAAGTGCAACAATCATATACATTTAAAAATAAGTTTGGATTAGCTATCTTACATATTATATTATTTCATTATCATAGTCGTAGTAGCATGATAGATTTTTTTCATCATGGATAGGATAATATTGTCCGAAGGCGTGATAGTCATCTTATATCATTTTTACACATTATCCAAACTCATGTATGATCATTAATTCCCCTTTTCACCTTATAGAGAACCATCTGCTTGTTCACTTCTATCATTTAGAGAAACTCATTAGTTTGTCCTCATGTGTAAAATTTTTGGATCCACTTGACTGTGGAAATTTTTTAGTCATCCTTTCGTTATACACACACTTCAGCCATTTATATAATATATTACTTATTACAAATGTGTATATATGCAAATTAATGCATACCATTACTTACATCAGAAAAATGTTATAATTTATGAAGTATTGCATGATTCATTATTTCCTACTTAAAGATGATATTTGTTTAGATTAAAATTTACATTATAAACATATCATATTGACATTATAGTCATGTTGGATGACTTACATATTAGTTTACTAAATATACAAGTATAGAAAATGTTCAACATAAAAGAGATATTTTGATTAACATGAGTTATTCTTCTGACGTTATGAATATATTTATGCAATAAAATCTCAACTCTATATTAATAGCTGATTATAAAAGATACAACATTTAAATACATTAGATATAAGATAAAATTAAATTAATATTTCATGAGATGTTAACATGTTGGAAATATATATTTTGAACCACTTCATATATTCTTAACTAGTTCAATATTACATATGATACTTGTGTGATGCCCTAAATGTTTCACATATTTATATCATACGTTAGTATTAGATTGTTGATTATGTAAAATAAATCTCTATTTATGAAATATGATGTGAAATAAATCATATTTTAAGAATATATTACCATGCTAAAGATATTTCATATGAAATTTCATGTAAAAATTATAAAATGTTCAATATAAAGAGATTGTTTCCATCATTACAAATAGTTTTTGTCAATCATATATAAATTTTCATAAGAGCTCAATATCTATCACAAATCATCTCTTAAACATCATGCAAGAAGAATATTTATTGGATTTTACGAAAGGAGAAGGGTATCCTACTTTTTGGAGCGAAATTCCTAAGAAATTGCCTTCACAAGCTTACTAGAATGGAACCCTAGCTTTGTTCTTCTCCCTCTTTTCTCCTACCCACCACTCAACCACATTTTCTTTAGCCTTTTTCTGAAGGAATAAGAGTCCAAAGTCATGTTTTTTTTTTTATCTATATGCTTGGCAACAATGTTTGCCATTCATATTATTTCTTTGGATCCCTTTCCATTCTCCATGTTCCATGCTCCATGCTCCAGGTCATACTTTCCATTAGTTTATCATATGATTAGTAAAATATTGAATGGTATTACTTGTATTGATTTACATATATTTTGAATAGATGAGGTCCTGTAGGGAGAATTCTGGTGCCAGGAAAAAGAGGAGGGCTAAATCAACTAAATGGATTCCTATGGAGGAGGGCCCGCAATAGGACTGATTCAGGTTGCAAGGAGAGTTTCGACGGTAGAGAAGAACAAAGGAGGGCCTGCAGGGAGAATTTTGGTTGAGGGTGTAGCAGGAAGAACTTCTATTGCAAGGATGAACCTTGAAAGGATCTATAGGGGGAAATCTGACTGAGGAGAAGCGAGGTTGAACGAAAGGAAAAAGAAAAAAATTACGAGTTTTGCGTTTTTGCACGCCGCAATCCGTCACTGGAAACATCATGCAAAGAGAACCAATCGAGACAGAGGATGCGCACCAGACATAGAGGTCTTCTTCTGGCTCAACGACTCACTAGATGGGGTCGTCGAGTTGGCAAGAAGATGAGGAGGATTGCTTCAAGTTTTCCGACTCGATGGATGAAGTCGTCAAGGCAGCAAAAAACGAGGATTGCGTCAACCCTCGCGAGCTGCGACTGTGATCGAAGATGGAGACCCAGAGAGGCCATGGCACGATTCATCCTCCAAGATGAGCAGCAGCTAGGATTGTGATCAGGAATGAAAATGAAAGAGGAACCAGAGCTACTCTAATACCATGTAGAAAATATTTGGGAAGAAAAATTACTTCATTTCATTATTCACATGTAGGGTACATATATATAGGTAAACCAAGCCCTCCTAAACTTACGAAATATATCTAATCTGAATTTGTAATAGAAATAATTTTGAATTAAAAATAACAAAAAAAAAGGAAGAGAATAAAACTAATTAAGCTGTTTCCACAGTTATCTTTCGATTGAATCATCTATGATAAGTAGGTGGTCGGCAGAGTCACCCTAGGAAGTAGCTGATTAATTCCTGATTTTTCACAATATATTTTCAATTTACTTCTATTGATAATAAATGATAAAATTTCGCACTTACCTCAATTATTTCTTCATATTTAAAAATTCACTATCCAAAATCACTAATGTTTTTGGATTAGAAATTCTTGAATCCCTATTTTATCTTTAAATTTTAATATTAACGTAATAATTTTAATTATAAACAAAATCTTTAATTTAAAACATAAAACCTTACTAGCCTGGTTTGACTTAAACTCACATAAGCTAGGATTGCTTGGCTCAGTATGCACCTCCTAGGAAAAAATATTACATCAGGAGTCTTGTTGCAAAACAGCATCAGGACTCCAATCACAATGTGCCAAGTGTTCGGTTCGGCCCCGCCATGCATTAAACTATTTAATTTTTTGTATTAAGTGGGGTCAGATCGTACATGTGACACATTGTGATTTAAGTCCTGGTGTAGTTTTGCATCAAGACTCTTGATGTTATATTTTTTCCTAAACATGAGGCTTCTACCTATCTTTATTCCACTGCTCGAGCATAGGACTCGCGAGTGATTCTTCCTCTTTTCTCCCCTTTCTCTTCTCCTTCTCTTCATGTACAGGATGCTTGAAACCTAAAACCTTCAATTCGGCTCTATACATCTTAGGCCACCACTTGATTCAATTCCTGAACACGAGAGTGGCTCCTTCCCGCATGCCAACAATCCGCGACAATGACTGCTCCTATACTACCATTTTTCTCTTCTGCTTGGAACGACACATGAGGCGCTCAATTGCTCTTCTTTCTTGTATGCAAAGCTTCATTATTCCTTTCTATTTTTCTTTCCTTTGCACTAGAAACGATCGAGCCTCCCACACGACTTTTGCTCGTCATCATTACCCTTCCTTCACTTGAGTGCGGTGTCATCAGCAAGGGGTGAGACCTCTTTCTTCTTCTTTTTCTTTGTTGACTCGCCTTGAGTCTGTTTCTCGTTCTCGATTCCGATTTTTCTCTTTAGTTTAAATGAGAGAAAACAAAGGTATAAATTCTTCGTTTTGATTTTCCGTGAGCATCACATCTTTTTTGAACGACCTGTTTTTTTTAATTTTTATTTTATTAACTGGTTATTACAATCCTATCTTCTGAAGCTCTATGACATGGTGTAGGAGCCTCCCTAATTAGTTCTTCCTTTGCTTCCCATTTTACAGGGCATACAATAATCAATTCTCTTTTTGTTATAAGAGATTTGTGAAGGCATTTAATGATATCGTTGTACATGTTTATCAAAATCATTCCATTTGGGTTCAATTTCAAATCCAAGCTTGTTGCTTCTAATGCATTATTGATTCCATTTTGTACTATCAGCAATGCCCCACATGATCTCACATAAAACAAATTTGCTCTGATTTCATATACGAAACTGTATTTAGGCCAAATTAAATGCCATAAAAGTCAGTGATGCACAGGTTGAAGTGAATTACCTTAATCTTTGGACAAACGTTGTTGATACGGTTTTAAATGCATCTGACACAATCTGCACTTTTCTCATAAATCATGTTTTTCTTAATTACTAACAGAAACTGTTCATGCTCCAGCCAGTATGACTAGCAGTGGGACTTTGAAATTGGCAAGATCCAATGCTCTCTCGATGATGCATACTGTGACCATTGGCTTGAAACATTTTGCTCCATATATGTCTTTGTTTACGAAGGAAACTATTGGGTGCATTTCAAGCTTAAAGTATAAAGCCTCATTGCTTCAGCCCATTGAACCAAACAAGTTGAACAGAATCCTTTTAAGCCATTTTAAATCAACAGTGGAATCTTTTCAAGGCTTCAGAGATCAGGGTTGGCCTCCAGGGCAAGGTATAAGAGCTTTCCTTTGATTGTCAACATTAAATTTACATAAAATTTTCTTTATATTTTCCGGTTTCAAACTACTTTTTTATATGCCCATTTGTCGATTTTAGACTTTGTAAGTTGCAGTCTTTGTGATCTTATGTTTTTTCTTTAGCGTTACTGCCTGCAGCAGTTTTCTTCATTGTTTATATATATTTGAACCTACTTGGTGCCACGGCTTAGAATGTTGCAGTCTCATTGATCTAATGGGTTTTGCTTTTAACAGTTGCTGTTAGAAATGTCATTTGTCCTATATTTATGCTGTGCTGTCTAATTGTCTAACTGTGTTGGGTCTAATAATGCCCATAGAAAGATACCAAGATTCTATGTGTGAGAGAGAGATATATAGAGATAGAGAGAGTCACAACCCACCCTGATAGCTTAGAATTAACTAAAGGTCTGTTTGGGGCAGCTGCAGCTTATCCAATAAGCCGCTGCGCAGCAGCTGCCCTAGGAAGCTGCTGTGGGGAAGCTATTGTGGCTGGCTGCCTGTTTGTTTTTTGTAGTTTCAAAACAGCTTTGTGGGGAAGCTATTGTGGCTAGCAATGCTTTTTGTAACAGAATTGCCTAGCATTATATCTGGTACTTGAGAAGCAAAAATCCACTACAGAATAATACAAAAAATATGATACACATCTCACATATTAGTTAGGCTATGTTTGGCGCAGCTGCAGCTTCTCAGCTTTTCAATTGCAGCTGCGCTGCCTCAGGAAGCTACTGTGGGGAAGCCGACTATCTGTTTGGTGCAGCTGTGTAAGAACAGCTGTGAGACAGCTGTTTTTGAAAAAATGTCCATTCTGCCCTTGTTTAGTGAAGCTATTTAAAACATAACTATGACAGTGACAAATTTTATAATTCAGAAGCAGATTTTCATTTCAAAACATAATAATAGTACAAATACACCGCACACTTAGCCGTGAGTATCAAAAGTGCTATGAAAAAGGAAAAAAATTAATAAATATACAAGTAAAGTAATAATGATATTGTCTTTAACGTGAAGACGATGAATGTCATCTCCTAAACTGTACTCCAATAATGCTATTAATTCACGATCACTTCCAGCAGCTGAATCCGCCTGACCGTCAGCCCAACGGAAGAAGTCACTCATAGAATTTAATATTTAGCAAATCTCAAATATCAAAGATTGTCTGGAAATAATAATGTTGATTTCAACGATAGCTCAAAAATAATTTTTCATTTTTAGTCTTAATGATGGTGCTCAAATGAAGTCAAACTTGCTTAAGTACATATCATTTGAAATTCAACAAAGGAAAATATCACTTCAAAATGTAGGATATATTTTTCATAGTTGACTTAACACTATTTGCTAAATACAACATTATGTACGCATTGCTACATATGAGCACAAACAAAAGGTTCATATACAAAAGCATGCTTAGATAATAATAGGCATACATATGCATTAAACCTTTTTAACTAATCAAAATAAGAACTACTTCTTAAAGAGCAAGTCAAAATAAAGAGAACGCTAACCTATTGAACAAATTTCAAAAAAAAAAAAAAATACTAACATAAAAACCATAAGATCTATTTGCTATTCACACATGATATAATCCTCATTTCTAACCCTTAATTCACTTCCGATAGTTAAAAAAAAAATCTTTTTCACTGCGTAAAAAAAAACCAGACAGCTGCAATTACTCATAAAAAACTATGTTGATATTCCATAAATATTAATCCTTTGCCAGAGAAGCAGAAAATGCAATGAAGGAAAACAAAAAAATACTCTACAAGCTTCCTCCGAAGGAATGAGATAGAGAAGTGAAGAGGAAAGCAACCTTGAGCAAGGAATGTGACAGGAAAAATGATTCGAAACCTTAGGGAATATGAAATAATCGAAAAAAAGCATATACCCGCGAGATCTCCGAAGAAGCTGAAGGAGGCCAGGACCGCAGGAGGAAGAAGAATTCGGAGCTGTTAAGGGAGGATCGTCGTTTGTTATTCATAAATGGAGAAGAAACAAAAAAAAAAAAGGAATATGCAGACCTGCAAGATCTCCGAAGAACCTTAGGGTAGGACGGGGGAAGGCATCGAAGTCCTGAAGGAGGAAACACGGCTGGAGGAAGATTTTCGGTGCGCAGGAGGGGGCGATGGATCTCGGTGCACGCGGCTAGGGCAAGGGAAGAGTTCGGTCGAAGGGGGTATGCATGAGGGGCAAAGTGATAACCCAATGTTCCGTCGAATTCTTCGATGCCAGGCCGCCACCGCCGCGCCAAATGTAAAAATAAAATAAAATAAAATAGCGGCCACGGACCGCGACGCGTAAAAAAGTCGCGCCAAACATACCCATACTATCAAGTTTGCTAAAAAAAAAGAAAAGAAAAAAAAACTATTAAAATTACATTTAATAATATGAAGGTTTTTAGATCGAGGCAGTTGCCAACCCACAACCATCACACCAACCCACAACCATCACCCCGACCCAAAATCATATACTCGTAACACAACATATCTACAACCCAACCCACAACCATAAACCCCAACCCACATCGATATGCTCAACACACAACACTGGCCAACACAACACAACTCACAACACTGACCAACATATCACAACCAACAACACTGACCAACATAACACAACTCATAGCCACAACACTGAGCAGCCACAACACTGAGCAACCACAACATTGACCAGCACAACAATGGCCAACACCACTGACTAGCACAACACTGACAAACACAATACTGAACAACCACAATGTTGACCAACACAACAGTAGCCAACCAACACAACCCACTAACCGACAGAACAATGGCCAACCTATCAAAGCACTACACAACACCACCAAAAGTGTAAAAGAAAAATTAGCATTCACATACTTACCACCGAATTCTTATGTATTTATATATCCACATCTAAAAATTACTTTTTACATGTATACCAACCAAAACCTTTCATTTCACATAAAAAATACCATTTCAACATTAAAAACTGCATCAAACTAACTACTACACAAGAATGGAGTGGTATGTATGTAATCTTCCATAAAAATGACATCAAACTAATAGCTACTCAAACACCATTTCAACAACTACTCAAGAATCGAGTGATATGTATGTAATCTTCCATAAAAAGTGCAGTTTAGGTGGAAGCTATGTAAATGCATCAGAATTGAGCAGTATGTATGTTATCTTCCATAAAAATGGCATCAAAGTATCCTGCTCAGTAATTGAGTAGTATGTATGTAAAATTCCATTAAAAGTGTAGTTTAGGTGGAAGATATGTAACTGCATCAAAATTGAGTGGTATGTATGTAACCTTCCATAAAAATGGCATCAAAGTAACCTACTCAAGAATTGAGTGGCATGTATGTAAACTGCCATAAAAAGTGCACTGTAGGCGGAAGGTATGTAACTGCATCAGAATTGAAGTGGTATGTATGTAATTTTCCACAAAAACGACATCAATCGTTGTTTACCATAGGGGAACAGAAACGTGAGGAGTCGATACGATAGTTCATAGAGGGCGTGAAGGAAAGGAAGAAGCGAGAAGGAGAAGAGGAAGCGAGAGATTGCAGAGGCACACATCGTTCACATTGCTCCAATTTGCGAAAAATGAGGGCAACACGGTAGAAAAATCATTAAGAAACGCAGGCTGCAACCCGCGACTTGCGTTCTAGGCGACCCTACGACCTGCGTTTTAGGCAAAACAAGGCTCGCGGTGCCCTGAACGCCTCCCCAAATAGCCTAACTTTGCGTCGTGAGGTCATGCCACAAATCGAACGCCGCCCCAAATGGGCCTAAGTCAGGAACTGCGTTTGAACGGTATTAACATTTATTTTTTTTGACAAGCGTGTGTGCACACATATGCACAAATATATATATAATACACAGAAGAAAATTTAAATCAGCCAATTGTAATAAAAATCTCTATAAATAAAACATTTAAATCCACATAACTGAATATCATTGTCTAAAAGAAAACAGTGAAAAAAGAGACTACAAACACATCGTAACATGATAACTATCAATTGTAGTTCTCTTATAAACTAAGGATGCGTTTGGATTAGATTTTTTAACCATTGTAGGTAATAAATGCAGTTTCCTTCCTGTTTGGGTTGCGTGTTTCGATGCTTCCATTCGCAAACTCCAGTTTGATGCTTAATAGTGTCCCGAACGCGAAAACCTTTCCGTGTTCCCTCATTTTATCTGTGGTTGCCCCCAGCCTTCGACTCTTCTGCTCTGGTGAGAGCGAAACCGATCCGCTGCTTTCGTCGTCCTTGCGTCCCCATCTCTGCCTCTGTGAGAATTGTTGCAAGTTGCCAACACTTCTCTACCTCATCAAACGGCCAAAGTTCAGTGCTCGACTCAGATACTGGCTTTCTCCTTTTCCTTTTTCTCGAGATCCCCAAGGTAAGAGTCGGCTTCTTAAGCTTTACTTCTCAGCATCCCGCATTCCGCTGGTATCATCCTCCACCCTTTCTCTTATTCATCATTCTCCTATAGTGGAAGCTGGTCATCTGGACCTCGCTAATTTCGTTCTTTCCTACGCTATAACTGGTGCTGTTTTTCTGGATGGGAGTCTGTTTTCTTGTATTGGATTAGGCACGATCAATTTATTTCACTGAATTAGGGAGTGCCAGTGATCGTGTAGAACATGATACATCTGAGTATTTGATTCTTCTTACTTTTTTACAACCATTGGGAATCAGTGTGGTATCTGTGTAAATCACCTGATACTTTTATTACATATATTATGATGTGATTATGATTCTGAAGTGTTTTATGTGTAAATATCAAAATTTAGGTGTTAGCTATGTAGATGCATAAAATCTGTGTGGTATATATGCAAATCACCTAATATTTTAGTATCAAATCTGGTTCCAATCAGTTTCAGAATGATCAATTTTAAATAAGCTTGTTTCAGAAAGATTAAAAGTTCAGAGGCCAGTCCTCTAATGCTAGAGGCTATTCCACATTAGTTATGAATTCATCCAAAATGGATGTATGTTTCTATAAGTGAATATATAATGGGAATATGTGGCTAATTATAGATATTTCAAGCACATGATACTAAATTTACATGTGATCCCTCGAATCTTTTGCTAAGTGCGTTAGCAATTTATTTCAGTTGATTCTTAATATTTCTTATTGCATCATTTTGGTTTTGCATCTGATTACCCATTTGCTAAACTTCTTCTTTAGACAACTTATTTTCTTTAAATTGTTGGTTATTAAAGTTAGGAGGATAAAAAGGTCAATAGTTAGAATTACCATGATTCTTCTAGTTTCCTGTAGGGTTCGCTTGATTATTCCCTCATTGTTGATTTCGACCACCAGAATTGTTCTTGTTAAAATTAGGGTAGTTTTTTCAACCTGGATTATAAAAGTTTGGATATGGGTTATTGGGTTTGAATCAGTTTCAGAATGATCAATTTTAAATAAGCTTGTTTCAGAAAGCTTGAAGTTTAAAGGCCAGTCCTCTAATGCTAGAGGCTATTCCTCATTAGTTATGATTTCGTCCAAAATGGATGCATGTTTCTATAAATGAACATATAGTGGGAATATGTGGCTAATTATATATATTTTAAGCACATGATACTAAATTTACATGTGATTTTTTATTAAATAAAATTTGTGAATTTTATATACACACCACACAATTCTTATGGATTTATGTTTTAGCACAATTGTGTCGTAAATTTTGCTTGAAAATGTGTAGTTGAGTTTTAAAAAAGTTAATAATGTATATTCATTTCTTTCTTCTCTCTCATTATTCATTTGCAGTTTCTAAAATCTAGCATTTTTTTTATTCTATGATTTAATTTTGACTTTATTTTTGTATTCCTGCTTATTTAGGCAACACAGTTAAAAAAAAAATTATACATTGAAAATACTTATGAATTCTAGATAATATCTACCAAGGGTGATATTTGTCCACAGACAACACTTTTGAAACTGTATTTTTCAAACAGACTAACTGCTTGTAAAACATCAACTTTTGAATAATAAATTTTTTATAACAACTTTTAAACTAAAATTTTGTATAACCATAACTGAAAGAAACACACACTAAATCTTTTCTGCCAGACATAACAACCTACAACTTTTCTTTTTATGAACGAAACTATTATTTTCAATTGTAAGTTTGACTTAAAGAGCATTTATAATTTTAATATGCATTTAATTCATATGCAAATGTTATGTAGTGATGACCAAAATAAAATATAATTTATTATTTTATAAAATTGTAAACTTTCACTTTAAGTATATCACTTCCCGTTTCAAATTAGTATTTATCTTTTTTAATCTCTAAGTCATAACAGGATTATTGTTATACCCGAATGTATCCAAAAAAATTTATACCCAAAGGTACATCTTTATCATTTCTTTTATCGTGCATGAGTACATCACATTCCCTGCCATTACCATCTGAGGGTAATCATATATGACTTAAACATTTATATTTCATTTTATATCAATTTAAAATACTTTAAAATATACTTTCATATGTCAGTTATTGTCTTCCCATTTATAAGACATGTCGAACTTTCAAAATGCAAGACATGTGTGAAATATTTATTTTTAAACCAATTAATAAACCAACTATTCATTTAATAAAACATTGATTTTAGACATAAAAATATTTACTCACATTGACTTAAAAGACCTTTGAAAAAGCTTAACCCTTTACTTCACTTCCCTTGACTAAAACATAAATCAATTAAAAGTATATACAATTATAAGAATCTTATTCTAAAAGAAAGAATTAAATATATTTAATGACATGTAATTAAAATACATAAAGAAATAAATATTCCAATGATTACATTATAAAGGTTTGATTTACTTCACTTCCCTTGACTAAAACATAAATCAATTAAAAGTATATACAATTATAAGAATCTTATTCTAAAAGAAAGACTTAAATATATTTAATGACATGTAATTAAAATACATAAAGAAATAAATATTCCAATGATTACATTATAAAGGTTTGATTTGCTTCTTTGCATAAAATTCCCCTTTTTCTCTTATAACTTTATTTGATTCAGCCTCTAATCTCTTGCCTTTTAATATCAGACCTATCATTAGCATTTAGTAAATAAACCGATATTTTAATTCAAATAATATACATCATAGAACCCTAGCTACCCATAAGGTTTTGTTCTCATTGTTTGCACACAAACTTAATTTCACGTATGAGTCGTCTCCTTTCTCCTTCATATCAAAACTTTTCACTTACAATATCTAATTTAAATTCATAAACTTTTAATGTTAATATTATATCTTATTTAATTAATTAAATTTAGACATTTAAACTTAAACTCAATTAACTAACCTGCCTCTGTCACTTTCCTTTACCCGCACATTGCACCTGACTCTCCCTCTTCTCCTCTTCCTTCAATCTTGACTCGATCAAGAACCTTTGCACGACAGGGAAAAAGCCACACGACCATCCCTTTTCCATTGAACTTCTCTCTCCTTCGGCTCTATTGCCTTCGGTCACGTGGCTCTACCTAGGGCAGTAAGCAAAAGCCCTCTCCACCATCTTCCTTCTCTTCCTCTACATGGGAGCACAACACGAATCTGCTTGGTAGGGCACGACATCCCTTCACCTCTTCTCCCGCACGCAGAGATCTCGACGTGACCCAACAAAGCAGTGCACGAAGCCGCGACCTACTCCCTTACTCCTCGACTGTTTGGCTAGGGCTTGACACAAGACAACAGTCGGGGTTCAACATCACACATACGATTGTTCTCCTACTTCTCTTTATTCTTCTCCTGTAATCAATTTTTTTTCTCTTCTACTCTATCTCGCTCTCCCTCATTTTCGGTTAAACAGACACAAATAACTCCCTTAACTCCTAAAAACTAACCAAAGAGATGTGCCTATTTAAATATTCGTTATTATTATTATTATTATTATTAAAATTCATTTATTATAATCTCCCTTATAAAAAATTGTCATCGAAATTTGAAAAAATTAAACACAAAAAGTAAACACAACTTAGATGAAAAGTTGTGGATATCTTTCTTGTATCTCATAAACTTTCTCCCAAGTAGCGTCTTTCTTTAATCTGTGCTTCCATAAAATCCTTACACATGAAATCTCTCTATTGTGTAGTTTTTTCATATCATACTCTAGAATCTTTTCAAGCTCCTCAATATAAGTTACATCAGCTTGAATTTTAATTGATTGTGTTATCACCCTACTAGATTCATCTGCAATATAATTTCTGAATAAATAAATGTGAAAAACATTATGTACTTCTTGTATATAAGCTGGTAAAACAAATTTGTAAGCTACTTTTCTAATCCTATCCGCAATGTCATATGGACATATATATCTGGGCTTAATGCTTCCGTATTCCCAAAACTTTCCACACCTTTCACTTGATTAATCTTGACAAAGACAAACTCTTTAACTTCAAAAAAGTTAATCTGTATTTGACATCATAATATTTATTGTGTATCTTATACTGCCTTTAGTCTGTCCTTGATCAGTATATTCTTCTCCATCATCAATTAAGTCAGCTCTAATGATGTATTTTTCAATTGTTTCTGTCCAACATAAAGGTGTTCTGCAGTTTCTTTCATACAAGACTGTACATGGAGTCATCCCAATGCTAGTCTGGTAACTGTTATTATGAACAAATTTTATTAAAGGAATATGCGATTCCTAGTCTCCTCCAAAGTCAGTGATACATAAATTTAGTAAATCCTTCAAATTTTTTATAGTCTTTTTCTGACTGGCCATCTGTCCGAGGGTGAAAAACTATACTGAAAGTTAGTCGGGTGCCCAAAACATCCTGAACCTTCTATTATCCGGAAGCAAACCTTTCACATCTGTCAGAGATAATAGACTTTGGTACTCCATGCAATCTCATAATTTGATCTACACATAATTTGACTGATTTCTCAATTAGATCTATCTGTCTAGTAGTCAAAAAAATGGATAGATTTAGTCAATCTGTCAATAATTACCCAAATTGCATCACGACCCTGACGTGACCTAGACAACCCAATCACAAATTCTATTGTAATCTCCTCCCATTTCCATTTTGGAATCAGTAAAGGCTGCAATTGACCTCCTGGTTGTTGATTTTCTGCCTTCACTAGCTGACATGAAGGACACGTAGCCATAAATTTTGCCACTCTTCAATTTTGGCCACCGATTAAGGGTGCAGAAAAGACTCGTGCAGAAACGTAGAAGTGTAAATAGACGTAAACTGATGTAGTGGTTCAGTCCTAATAGCCTAGATCCACTGTCCAAGTCCTCTTAAGATTTCCAGTAATATCTTTTTTAGCCATTGCTGGGCAAAGAAGTTTCACTCTTTCATTGGTAATGGTGAAATCCTACACGGCTGCACCCCATTTTATTAACCCCTATGAGAATGTTATTTTAGTTCATCAGATAATACACAAAAATTTACAAGAGTTTTTGTAATTTAAGGATCTCTCACAACCATCAATTAATACAATAGCCACATATTTAACGTTGAGGATTGCAAGTTATGGAGAAGAGGAAGGCAATTAATGATATACACGCACAAGAAAATCTGTTGCTCTATGATCTCCTAATGGAGGCTTAAAGGTTTTCTCTCAAGAAAAAAAGTTTGTTCTCTTACTGATTCTAGCCCTCACATATGTTTTGGTTTTGATAAAGATCATTATATATTAAGGGCATAGTTTGAAAATTTGTTTCTATTAAAAAAATAGATTGTTGGTTGATCTTATAGTATGATTCAAATTGTCTTGTATGATCAGTTGGAATGAATTAATCTAATCAAGAAAATTTAAATGGGCGCTTAATTCTGAGAAATAAAGTTAATTGTACACTGCGATATTCATTGTACAATATAATTGATTATATTTAAATTATTTTAATTAATGCAAATTGATTGCTTGTCAATTTCTAATTTAAGATTCATGGTATGGTAAGATCTATATCGTACAAGAGAATTACTTATGATCAATTTGAATTAACTATTTATTTGATTTTATTTGTAATTAATCCTCTCTTGTTTTTGTGCTAGTTGACTTAAAACCTTTATGGTTTGAACACTAATAATTATGGCTCGAGAAAATAAAAGCACATGTTTAGCACTGGTAGTCCAAGCTTGACTTTCACTAACTAGCCTTATTATTATTATTTTATTGTTTTTGACTCGATGAATCTCTCAGTTGTTTGTTTAAAAGCTATCATTGCAATATTTAGTTACTTGTTTTCAGAGTTTTGCATATTCGTTTTTGGATTATAGCTACCATTTGGTTTTTTCCTTCTAGCGTGCACTTATAATCTTAGCACGCAAACTTGGGCCAAAGTAACTCAAGTAATATTACCTCATCTAACTTTAATTTATTATCGTTAGTGACGTTCAGCTTGGCATGCTCTGAGTTTTTGGAGGTTCAAGCTGCTTAACAATCATTTTAACTTGTTGAACCAAGTCAGGCTAATCTGACCCAACAACTGTTGGTGTACAACAGTGACTTTCAGTGCGAAATTTATTTCATCTATTTTGTTTTGCCATATACCATTAAGGGAAACTTGTAGCAAATCCTTGTGTGAAGCTTGTTACAGCGATTAAAGATTCAGTGGGTGTTACAAATAGCTTTCGTTGTGCATAACTAGTGTTTACAGGAGAACCATCAGTATGAATCTTAAAGGGATCAAACGTTGAAAGGAACAACACTATTCTTGATCGGAAGTTCACACGAGGAATCATCAAGCGGACGGATAACTTAACACATTCACCCAGACAATCGATAATTCCATCGAACGCAAACGATCAGTGGAATCGGCCGACTGACAAAATCAGTCAGGGATTAGGCTAGCAACAGCTAGAAATAAAAATTAGTTATGTCTTGCCATGTATTATATCCGATAAAGTTGTGTCCATCCAGTTGTTCGTATTGGAGAGGTAGTTATATTAACCACCCGATAGTAAAAAAAGACAAGAAATACC
Source organism: Phalaenopsis hybrid cultivar (assembly GCA_002079205.1). Taxonomy (NCBI): domain Eukaryota; kingdom Viridiplantae; phylum Streptophyta; class Magnoliopsida; order Asparagales; family Orchidaceae; genus Phalaenopsis; species Phalaenopsis hybrid cultivar. The sequence continues at coordinate 173,551 of JXCR01147286.1, forward strand.
TTCTAACCAATGAGAGGAGAATAATAATGCAACTGTAAACCTAAGCCACCTGTGGTCATAAATAAAAATCAATTATGTCTTGCCAAGTATTATATTCGATGGTCATAACTATTTATGAAAGTTGTGCCCATTTAGTTATTTATTTTAGAAGGGTAGTTATATTAACCACTCGAGAGTAGGAAAAATACAAGAAATACCCTCTAACCGATGAGAGAAGGAGGATAATAATGTAATTATAAACCTAAGTGACCTATGATTATAAATAGGGGTTGTATAAAGGGTTGCACACTCATTTCTCTGAAATTAATATTGTCTCGTTGTATTACTTTTCTTTCGTGCTCTTTCTCGAAGCGTTCCTACACTAGGACAATTTGGCATTTAACAACTAGTGATAAAGGTAGATGTGAAAGAGAGTGACTCTCTCTCTCTCTCTCTCTCTCTCTCTCTCTCTCTCACACCTGAAAGCCATTTCAAGACTTGTGAGCTGAAGCCGGATATAAATCATGATCTTTTGGAGATAAAGTTTGCGAGTCTGCTTTTTCACCCTAATTTTCTTCACATTATACATGAGTTCTTACAGCATGTTAACTCCAATCATTAATGCCCTAACAGGCCTTACTTTTTTGTTGTCCACATTTATTTAAAATAACTTTATTTATTATGATTTAATCACGATTTGCAGGCTGGGAAGATTAGATACTCAAAGCGCTCACGTATACTGCATGGCCTTCCTTGTATCCGCTATTCTTTTTTTTTGTGGATCTTTCAGAGGAGCACATGAATCTGCAATGAAGTAATAGCACTCCACAATGTTTTTTAAGAATTATCATCGACAGTTTTTCTCTGGTCAACATTGTATATATATTCTAGGGACAATTACATACATAGCACCCGAAACATTGCTATTTACAAATCTAGCATCATCCTTCATCCACTTTTCAAATTCTCACACAAATATCAAAATTCATGACAAAAGCCCAACCCATATTTTTCATTTTTATCAAATTCTTAATGATTTGAACATTGCATGCATCAACGTATCGATTCCTTAGTTCAAAATATCACCTGAGTGCTAGATTTTGTAAATAACGGTGTTTCAAGTGTTATGCATGTAATAATATACACAAGGTCTTTTTTGTTGTATGAGATCTATGTTTGTTAACTCTCTCTCTCTCCCTCGTCCCTCCTCCCTCCTCCCTCCTCCCTCCTCCCTCCCTCTCTTGTGATGCCATATATTTTATGGTTTTTTACATTTGAAGGTCCCCAAACATTATAATTTACAGGTAAATAACTCAAAAACATATAAATTACAGGGGACGATCTCCGTCCCTTTTTTTCGTCACCGTCAATGCACGGCGAAACTCTCCTCTGCTTTTCTTCTCCATCTTCACCTTCACTCATTTCTTATACCTCCTACCCTCTGGCCTCTTAAACACAACTTTTTTCTTCAAGCTCTTTCTTTCAGCTCACCGGATAAAACGCTTCTGACACCACCCAAAACTCAAACCCTCTCATCCCCTTCACCCTATCCGCCCATGTTAAGACCAGGTACGGTCCGTTTTGATGAGCTTGTTGAGCGAGTTGACGGCTTGGACTTCGTTCCACAATTTCATTCGAGGATTGCATCGTCAAATTGGGTTGGCTTCTGTGTTATTGAGGCAGAGGAACTTGAAGGTGTCATCTTGTAAAATTAGGTGAAACGTGGTGGTTGAAAAGATGATATCTTTTGACCGTGAAGCTGCGATTGCAGTCCTCTGAACTGCAAAGGAGAATGGTGCGGCCGAGCTCCTGCATTTGGTATTGTCTAATATGGTTCTTGCGGATGAACTTTTGTTGAAAAAGATTGCAACTTTGGAACATTTGGAGGCGACATTGTCGAATCGGGAGAGTTTGCGAGTGAAGACTTTAATGAGGCTGCGAAAGCCCTAAAGTTGATAGGAGAAATTTACCATTCAGTGATGCTGGTCTTCGAGGCTGCGGAGCACGGTGGATTTGTATTCGTTGGAGACGAATCCAATGCAGAGGGTGGTGGGGCTGCCACCCTTGCCGCTGCTGGAGATGTTTGTAACTGAATCCCAAACCACGTTCACGGCACACTTGCATGGAATGCGACCGTCGGAGATGAGCACACGGTGGAAGACTGGTTCCGTTTGGGAGACCGTCCCCCGTAATTTATAAGTTCTGAAGCCTCTACCTCTAAACTATAATGTTTGAGGACCTCCATAGTTAAAAACCCCTATATTTTATTGTCAACCCCTTTCAAGTCGCTTGCTTTCTATTTTATGCATTTATATATTTTTTGCATGGTGTATGAATATGCTACACATTCGAGCATAGAATTCTCAAATATCTTCTTCTTAAATGAAAGAATTAGTTCTCGAAGTACAGCTATCTTGTAATACTCTTCAGCATATTCTTTTATTTTACTGTATGAGGTCCGAAACTATACTCTGCATCATCTGATTTTCTGATGCTTCATTCAGATCATTAGAGCTAATCATTTTAAATAATATTTATGCTTTATTTTTTTGTTAGATATTTTCTTTCTTTATTTAATTGACGGGAATTATGTATTTTAGATTACTAATGAAAAATGTATATCCGAATATTTTGATACATTTTGTATGAGGATGGGACTTCTTTTTGACATTTGCTTTGGATTTCATGTATCATGTACTGTTTCTATAGAATTAAATTCTGAGTATGTGTCGTGTATCCCGACTTATTGGTTGATATCCACAGTATAAGAGCCCTCATGTCGGGGTTTCGAATCTCCTCTGGTGTAGTAGGCTGTAAAGAGATGCACTCGAATTGTTAGACATATTAGGGGTGGTTGGAGACTTGTATAATAGCCTCTGGCTATTCTTTTAGAAAAAAATAGAAATATTTTTCTTTTGAGAGAGATAACTATATTGTAAAATAATACTATTAAACTATTTGGTATTCATAATATATATATATATATATATATTAGATTTTAATCTTTAAGATTATTTAATATTCTAAATTTGTGTTTTGATTTATATTGGAAAATTATGATGATATAAATTGAGACTTTAGAAGAAAACTCTGTATGTACGAATTCATGTGACGATTTTATTTATTTATTTATTTATTTTGGAAAAGTTGAGCTTATAAATACATAAAAAGAGTTATTTACATTATATATCATTATTAAAAATGCTAGATAACTTAACAATACATTGATAAAATCAATACCTGACTTTATTTTTTTTTTTAATTTTCCTTTTTAAAGTAAAAAAGATGAAATTTATGTCTACTATAGTAAGAATTAACTAGAAAATAAAATGATTTCTTTTTTATAATATTAGAGATTTTGTTCGCTATCGAAGGTGGAAAAGTTGATGCCTTCTTGGTGCAGAAGATTTTTGAGTTTGGTTGGGAAATTTTTATTTTATTTTATTGATATTTTTTATTTTAAAAAATATGTTTGGTATGATATAATATGTTTAGTTTTTTTTTTTTAAACACTCGAAATAATATTTAATATTTTTCGGTGGTTTGGAAACAAAAGAGATAATATTCAAAATTTGATTGATTTGGGCAAACATTGTATTGATATATCTTGACATTGAATTGAAAAAGTCCTACAAAACAAACATTAGGTCTTAACAAAATAAATATCTTGACATTGAATTGATGTTGGGAGAGCTTGGCTATGTGAAAATGTGGAAAAATATTGTATTCGGAGTTCGGAGGTAAGAAAAAATATTGTGTCTGGAGTCCGAATGCAAAGCTGCGTTCTGACAACTGATGCAATACACCGAACGGAGCAGAGAAGAAAAAAAAAATCTACTCGGTTTATCACGTCCGTTGTCCGAACATAGCTTGCGTTTGGACTCCAGACACAATATTTTTTTGAAAATGTGAGATGCTCAATAGGTAAGTCAGAATATGCATTAATTTAAGAAAATAAAAATTTTTTTGCTAGTAGTTAAGTCTATAATCCATTTGAAAACAAAAAGGGGTATTGAAAATTTTTAAAGGATTTAGATAAAATCTAAGAAAATATTTAATTGATCAATTTTGGAAGTTATTCACAATAAAATCAATCACAAAAATTTAATGGTAATGATAATCTTAAATATTAAACCAATGAATGTGGAGGCCATTGTGATTAGAATAATGTCTACATTGTTGTTCCCCTTGACAATAAAACTATTTGATGATTGTGGACCCTTAAATAAAAGCTTAGACTAAGAGTAATCCTAAAAGCGAGATGAAGTATAAAATGAAGAAGCATGTGTCCACATCCCAAATATCCTAACGCCTATGTGCTGAGTGACCAACATTGTACTGCCAATTCTAGCACCCAAATCAGTAATACGACACCTTATCAAATCAAGTCAATCTAAGTGAATGAGACAGAATCAGCGCTGCAGCGCCATCATGGCAACTACCACACAGATATCGATGATCAACCTCAATGTTCTTCTTAGAATGCCTTCTAGGAATTAATTTGGATAATTTGTAAAGAATGGAATAGAAGAATCTTCAACAATGATAAAAATACTAAATATATTCTTTTGTTGTTGAACTATTTATCTATTGTTTTGACCAAAAGGCAAAAGGTCCATCCTACTTAAAGCATATTATGGATTCCATTTATACTAAAATATTGCTTAAGCTTTTCCTAATATCCTAATACTCCCCACTTCTTCATTGTTTTAGGTCATTTCTTCTATTTTTTCACCTTTCTTCTTATTCTAATGAGGCTTAATTGGCTACTTAAGAAAAAAAAAACTAATCTCTTAAGTTTTTCATTCAATTATTCTTTTTTTTTTTAATATTAAGAAGATGTAATATTTCCTTAATTAAATTATTCTTCTTCTTTTTTCTATGTATTGATAAAATAGTGAGCTTTAATAATTTTATTAGTAATTATCTTCTATTTATTATCACTATTCAAAACTTATTTCTATAGAAATTGCCTCAATCATCTAGTGCATTAGATTGAATTTTGAATATAATATAATATTATTTTGAATTTATAAAGCCTTACTATTTAATGAAATATTTATTTACCAATCCATCACATAAAATAAANAACTTTAGAAGAAAACTCTGTATGTACGAATTGAATGTTTCGACCATTATATCAAGCTTATAATAGTTTTTAGATTACAATTCGCGTGCTATTACTTAATTGACTTTCTTTTAATTATTTCCTTAGGGATATTGCTATTTTAAGTGATATTGCCGTCTACTTGTAATCTCTCATGTGATACAGTGAAATCTTCTCCCCTGTACATAGTTTTTTCCATCTTGGACTCTTCACATAAAATTTGAATATTTTTGCTTTTATTTATTTTATTATTTGTTGCTTCGATTAAATATTAAGTTATAACATAATAGAATGTAAAAGCTTTGCAAGATGTGTGATTTCAACATTTTAACTACAAAAATAAATATTTATTAATAATATAACATTACATTACACATAAGAGAATATCATGAAAATTAAATTTTCCAAGTTGTGGTTAGTGAGGGATAAGATCTTAAGCACATACTTCATTCAAATGTTGAATGAAACAAGGCTTAATAAATGAATTTCATCATAATTTTATATATACACCATTCATATTCCAAAACAAAGGCATATATTTTTCTCTAGAAACAATTTAGTAAGAAGGAAAATCAAAATAAAAAGAAAAAAAAACAAATTATTTATTGTAAATTAATAATTTACTTATGTTCAAAGCTTCTAATTATTGAGCTTCTAGTTATGTTCAAAGCATTAAATTCATTGTAAAATCTCTTAATTTTTAATTGACTTGGAATTAATATCAATTTGAATTTACATGCACAATTCTTATGTATTTATATGTCACAACTAAACTCTCATATTTATTTTAGAATATTTTGGTTTCTTAAATCTATACATTAGTATATACTGATAGTTTTTATGTGATATTAAGGGCCCGTTTGGGACAGTTTATTTGGCACAGTGGCGTTTTGAAAACGCACCTTATCTTCTTGGTTAAACTATGTTTTGGTAGCTTATACGTTTTCAAAACGCTGAAAATAGCGTTTTCACACCGCACATATCTAAGCGCGGTGGCAGCTTTCTGGCTGCGATCTTACTTTTCTGAAAGAATAAAAATTTGTAATAACCACCACACCTAGCTTATCAGTAGATTATTTGTAATCAGTTTATTAGCAGATTATTCAATAAGCTACAACTGCCCCAAACATACCCTAAATATTTGAGTTTTACAGATGAAAATATTGAAGTTTAGGGGATAGACATGTAATTACATAAGAATTATATGACATGTAGGTAAATTTCACTTAATTCAAAAATGACTAGCACAAAATTTCTTTGACCAGACTTGAAATTGACTTGATACATGCCATATATATACATGCATCTTGACTCATACTTACAAATATAATTATATTTTATATAGTTTCGTTCAAGGAACATTGTAATAATACTTATAAATAAACTTAATAAGAATTATTTTTACATAATATTTAGATTTTTTGTTTTATTTTAACATGAATTCCTTTTGAAGACCATTTAGGTGGCTTTGGGTGACCAAGTAAAAGAGATTAGTTGCCTCTTCCATTGGCAAATAGCTCATCAAAATTATCTTTTTAAAATAATCCTTTTTTAATTAAAAAAAATATAATAAAACTCATAAAAATAGAAGCCCCAAATGATTGTACTTTTGCACATGATTCATTGTCATGCATCTCATAATTACTCGTGTAAATGAGTCGAGCTCGAGAAATCTCTAAACTCATCTACTGAATTAGCTCGTGTTTGGTTCCTTCAATTTTCTTTTTATTCGAAATGACTCGTAAATAACATGTTCGTGTTCGACTTGATTCAAGTTCATTTGTCTGATTTAGCTCGTGTTCAGCTCGAATAAGAAGAACACAAAAATCATTAAGAGCAAGAATAACAAGCATTTCTAAGCATATTCCTGATGTGGGACTAATACTTGAACCGCAAGTGAGAAAATTCTAGAGACATTTACATAAATACCACTCAGTCCATAGGTAATTACATATCTAACACCTAAATGCCACAAATGGGGCATTTTCATACATACCACACAATCTGATCTTATGTATTTATTTATCTGGCACTTAAATGCACAAAAAGTTCAAGGGAATTTACATACATAGCACCCGATTCTTATATAATTAGGGGTGTAAAAGAGCCAAACACGAGCGAGCCATGCTCAGCTCGTGTTCGGCTCGTTTATATTTCGAGCTCAAAAAGTGTGTTCGTGTTCGGCTCGTTTGCTTAACGAGTCGAACACGAGCTGTTCACGAACAA
>JXCR01147286.1:180925-206954 GCA_002079205.1 Phalaenopsis hybrid cultivar
GTATCAATCCATTATATTTAAAATTTGAATTTTGGTGTATCAATCCATTATATTTAAAATTTTGGATGGTTGATATGTAAAACTACCTTAGAAATGATGTGCAAACAACTTCATAAAGCTTATCATGTCCTCCTAATAACCTATTTTCCATCTCAACGTAATTCAAATTAGAATTGAGGTTCAATCTTATCTTTGCATTTCCCTGCAAAACATAGAAATCTGTTAAACTTGTGGAAACATGACCATATATATATGTAATTTCAGACAAGATTTATAATAGCTTGGTGTGCTGAACACATTATTTACTCCTGAAACTGAAGACCTGATATGTTCCTTTTCATTGTGCTCTGCAGGACACCTGAGGAAAGCTCTTCTGGTATGTATACTTTCATGAAATCTAGTACCCTTTTTTTGGGAGACATTTACATACAAACCACCCAATTCTTATATATTTACATATCTAAAACCTAAACTTTAGTTTTTTACATTTATACGACCCAAATCTTTCACATCACTTCAAAAGTACCACTAATCTAATTTTTAAAAAGTGAAATACACCTTTTCATATATAGATAATGTGGCATATATGATAAAAATTAAAATTTAGATGTTAGTTATGTAAATACATAAACATAACAATTGAGTGGTATGTATGAAATCTTTCTCTTTTTATAGACTTGATATGCTTGCCCATTCTTATAGGGCCTCCACCTGCATCTTGGTCCTATGACGTATATTGCTTTGGCAAGGTTCTGCTAGAGCTGGTCACAGGCAGATTAGGCATCAGCGGCTCAAATGATCCCGCAACTAAGGAATGGCTAGAGCAAACATTACGCTTCATCAACATCGGCGAGAAGGAACTGGTGGCCAAAATAGTTGACCCCTCGCTCATCGTCGACGAGGACCTCATTGNTTTAAATTGATAGCTAAAGTAAAAAAAATGATAGTATTTATTTTTTAATATGTAACAAAATAATAAAATATTAATATTTTAATATATATAGTCACAAAAATAAATGTGATAAAAAAATACATATTAATTTTTAAATATCATGATGGAGGGTCCAATTAATGCAAATAGAAAAAAAGAGGGCAAATGCAAATGGAAAGAAAAATATGGATAAATATTGGAGAAATTATTTGGTGTTTCAGTCCATCTTTTAAGCACACAGAAAGTATACAGAATTGCTCAATCGTACGCTTCAAAAAATTAATAAATAAATATCTTAATATACCTGGACTGGTTCGAGACGACGGTGGCGATTCTCCAATCGCGGCATAGAGAGAAGAGAAAATGTCGCGGTCAAGTGTATCACGACCGTTATCATTACGCAGCACCTTCCGGACAACGTACGTAAAATTTTCTCCTAAAATTATTGTTTGTAGTTCGCACATAATAATTATTTGATCGATGAATCTTCACAACCCTTAGTAATTAAGGCTATCAACAGATCAAAACTTATTTATTTTTTTACTTTTTAAATTTACTACTTAGTTCAAATTTGTCTAAGAATTTTGAGGCATGACATGAATCTCAAAATAATTTTTTTAAGTAAGAAATGTTCAACTTCGATTAAAAGTTATCTGGAGCTACGATTTCAACAAACTTACAATCAAAATGACCGACTCGACGAGACATACCAAATTATACCAAATTTGGTCCAATTCAAGTCCAATGAAGCCCACGTCAAGCCGTTAAAACACTTTGAGAAGTTTTAGTACATAATTGGGAGAATAACAAATTCCGAATCTGACAAGCTTATAGTAAAATTGTGTGTCTTAACAAGACGAATCCAACGAGCCTAATATCACTCAATTCTAACATTATTAAGACACTTAAGTGTTCACATAACACCATATAATCGAGGGAAACTCTCAGAGTGGTCTTTGGTAAACAATATAACAATAAATCCTGCCCATAACCATAAGAGAACCATGCATTTGCCTCAAGCCGGAAACCACCTCCTCGAAGGTATGAAAATGGAATCTGAACTCCCCATCTAGAAAGACATAAAGACATTTCCATTAAGAGCTTTAAATTTAGCAACTATATGTGTATAATCTTCACGCTCATTATAGCTCCAAGGACAAGTAACATCCTCGCTGATGTTTCTGCAATAAAGCCATTCATTGGAAGGAATTGCATTTTTTAGAGAATACACCACCAAAAGAAAGCTCCTCTTGGGTGGAGATGGAATTTTGAAATCCAGTTTTCTTCCAAAGGGAGATCAGCAAACTGCTTCTCAAAAGCCAAGGTTGTAGTAGTTTTTTTTGAAAAAAAATTGAAGTAAGCTTAGCTAAATACTATTGCAGAAGTCGAGGAACATGCCACTGAAGCTCACCGGATTTCAAGAAAGGATCTAGAGGGGTTGAGAGAGGTCTTCCTCAAGGTGCTCCACCTAGGACCTTTCTACGCGTCATTAATGTGATAAATGGTATGCTCTTACGCCAATCTTGTCCATTGTGTGAAGATTAGAACGTTGTAGATGAGGCCATAAGTACACACAAAGAGCAATTATAATAATTAGGAGGCAAATGCAAGAGCAATATCGGAGACGCCAATCAAACCTCGCAGTGGAGAAAATACGATCAACACGGGAATTGTGACATCCCTCCTTGACCTGCAAACCAACAATGTGAGCCTCAAGTTGAGAAGGAATACACATCCCTCAACATGTCATGTGTTAACATTATGATGACCATCAAGGATAAATAGACTATTAAGTAGCCTCACCCCTTGAAACCCAACTTAGGGAATCAGTAGAAATACTATCACATCCATTGAAGTCATGGTCACACTGTTAGCATCCATTTTTGATATCACATGAGTGAGATGTCTGTTTGAGGATACACGACTATGTTTAGCTTCTTATCGTCCAAGACAACCTAACAGATCTCCTGATACATGCCCTGAGCAAGAAATCATGACCAGTACCGCCTTGACCCTACCTGAGAAAATTTACCGCGAGGTTGTATTAGCCCTAACTCCGGATATATTTTACATCTGTTCTATTTTTTAGAGACCCAACTCCATCAATCCAGAGTCTTTTGAGGCCAAGAGTAGTCGTCAAGGTCACCCCATGCATATTTTTGGGAAAATTCAGGTTTGTATCGATTTTACCCTCGTGGGGGTCCAAGGCACCTGTCCGCACCAAAAACCCCGATTTGAAACCAATAAAAATGTTCATTTATGAGTTACGGGGTCCTATTCTAGTGATACACAATTTTCGTGGCTTGAATAAACGAGGGCAGTCCTACGATCATCCAGGTAAAAATTAGGGTTTGGAAAACCTTACCCGCGATGTGGTCCAAAGCAACTGTTGACGACGATTTCACAAAAAGAATGACCAATTTAAATACTCATTTTTGAAGTTAAGACACCATGTCATATCTATTTCTACGTAGCTTACGGATCAAAGAAACTCTTCGTTAAATGATCTATGAAATAAAGCAGGGTTTTAGGGCTAGACTGTCAACTATGCAACAGTCTCAGGCGCTTAAGTACCCAAAACTGCATTCTAAAGCTTTTTTCCCTAGTCCTAGGAAAGTAGGCGCTAGCCTACTAGCGCTTAGGCGCCCAAAATGCCCTAAAAAATGTGTTTCGCGAGCACTCGAGAAGTATGCCCCATACTTGGCGCCTAGGAACCAGGGGTCTGGCGCCCTGATGCTAGCTAGGCACCTAAGTGCCAGGGTTACGACACCTAGGCACCAGTCCAGTTTCTCGAAACATAATTTTTGTTTTTCTTGAGCTATTTTGACACCATGAAGCTAAAATTTGAGATCTTCTTGGATAACGGGAAGATTAAATGGGGGAGGCTCTTCTGAATCTTTTTTGGGAAGCTTCCAAAAGTTTAATCAGGCTAATTACGTAAAATTAGGAGGAAAAGGCTCGTTGGCTTGGGGACTAAAGCCTGGCCAGTCTCATTTTTCCAGGGGACTTCATTTTTAGTTTTGGGAGAAGGGCTCAGAGCATTTTGTCTTGAAGAGAAAAGGGCACCTTACCTAGCTGAGATTCTTTTTAGTCTTCTCTTGGGACGTCACCTCGACTATTATGAGACACTTTCTTTTGAGGATGCTGACAACAAGTGCATTGTGCCTCAATGGTGCAACACACTTGTTAGGGGTCCTTTCTTGGCATCAAATTTTGATGTCATGAGTGTAGGGTGTCCACCAGAATGGCTTAAGATGGCTTACGGTTCGTCCATAGCATTCGGTAACTCAAGACACCCACACAGACCTTCTGCCACTTTTTCTGAGAAAATAGCTAGATCTGATGGTGATTACTGTATATTTTTTTATAATCTGCAAATATTTATCTAACTCCTTTATATCATGCAATTGTAATATGTTTTGTAGCATCGCTAGAATTAATCACGTACATTTAGCTGTTTCAGTTTTGTTCTTTTACTGCATATTTTTTTGCACAGTCTTTCTTTTCTTTATATTGTTTTACTTTCATAATTTTCCTTCAGTCTTTTCTTTTTATAATACTTTACTATACAGTTGTTCCTTTCCTGTACTGCATCGTACTATAGACATTCATCTGTATTCATACTTTTAAATATTATTTTCCTAGCATGTTTGTATAACACCCTAGGATAGGCCGTTCGAGGCATGGTTTTCGCTTTTCTTTATCTCTTTTCTCGGAACGAGTCGACGACGCGAGCGAGTGACGATTCATCTCTGGAAAACGATCGAGACTACAACAGAAGTTGGAAAAAAGGAGCTTCAACTGAACTTTCATAGATTTAAATAACATACATATAGGACGCTGAGGTTGTTCGTCTAGCACGACATAAATTCTCATATTATCTTTTAGGACTTTCTACGATTTTTATATCGTACAATATAACTCCTAAACTTTTTAAGATTCCGAGATCGTTATTCGGTACGACATAAATCCTCACATTTCCTCGGGCCATTTACATATGAAATGTAGGTATAAGCCCCAAATATCTAAATAACTTGCATGACTGAAATATCATATAATTTCTTTTTCAAAGATGTAAAGCCAAACTAAAGATTAGTTTGAGATGTCACTGATGTAAAGCCAAACTAAAGATTAGTTTGAGATGTCACTGAATATTCTTCAGTCTCTTTGATATCTCCTACTTTTCATTCCTTTGGATTCTGAAAATAATTGTTCTTACTTGAACCTATCTCACTTGACTTTTCCTATAAACAATCGTGAAAACCTAAACATTGAATTCTTGAAGAAGAAACCCTGATCTTAATCGAGAGTCTTCGTAGGTGACTTCGATTGTCTAAGATATAATTAACTATAAGAGTTTGCCTCTATAGGGAATTAAGAACCCAGATTAATCTAAACCATGTATAATCTGTGTATTAAATAGGAAAATTTGTCGGCTATAAAATTTGCAGACCAAAATAGAGTCATAAACTTTCAAGTTTAGATAGTTAACTAATAAGTGATAAGTTCATCCATTGAGATGATATATAATTTATGGTATCGTGCTCAGTTATTTAAACTATTAGATATATGAGGTCTATTCGGTCTCATCACTTTTCAAAAATAATAAAAAAATATCATTTTCACAAAATTAAAAATAAATTATATATTATACTAAATTTAAATTTTAAAATCTAATTTTCAAAGAAAAAAATAAAGCTGACATACCCTCTCTCCCTAGGGGATTAGGAAATTCCTCCAACTGCCACCTCGTCTTGCGAAACCCTAGCCTTCTCGCCTAATCTTCCTCTTCGATGGTGAAGCCTATCGCCGGACCCCCCTCCCCCTCCCCTCACCGGCGAACTCCCCTCCCCACCTCCCAGTTTATTTTTTTTATTTTTTCTTTCCTCCTCTCGGCTGACCGCACTATAGAGGCCTCCTTCATTTGTTGGTGAGCTCACCGGCTGTCGTCATCCTTCTTGTCGCTGTCGGATCTCCCTCCACGCCAGACGCCCTTGCAGCTCATTGTCGACCTCCTTTCTTCTTCGTAAAGTAGCCGACAACACCCTCCACCGGATTGGTTCCCCTTTAGATCTTATTCAATCGCCTCCCTCCCTTGCTGATTGCAACCTCGCCAGCTTCCTTCTCCTTATGGCAAGCAACCCGAGAAGTGCGACGACCTTGCTGCCTTTCCTTCGTCGTCGGGTGACGATGACATCATGACGTATAGAGATTCGTTCAACCTCTTATCGTGAAGGAACGTGCCGATCGTATTTTCATATGATATGATTTTTACTTTGCATACTTGTATACTGTCTCTAGCTCTTGTCTTTCTTGTTTGCATGGTTCACTGTGAGGTACGTCAGCACGTGAATCGGATACCGATTTCTTGGAGCGAGTGACAGGGAAAGTTCATCGGAAGTTTGCCGGAGCACCGCCAGAGTTCTCCGGAAATGTTGGCTCTTCTTTGGCAAAAAGAGAACGTGTCTGCAACCATCAGGTGGTGAGATATCCCTATCTAGGTTTAGTCTGGTCTAGGTGCGTGGATTTGATCACTCACGTAAGGTGGAGGTGTCGGATGACATGTGTCAATCGGCCGAGCTACCTATATGATGGATCATTGATTTACTTAAAGGAATCGCTGGGTTAGAAATCCTATATGTTGGCCAAGTCCTATATGAAACTGAGTGATTCCCCATTTTGTGAGACTTAGGTCTTAATCCCGCCGGGTCGAAATCCAAATTTCCCACGGCTTTGTCACTCCCAGCTTTCCTTGGAGAAGTTGGTTGAATTCGATCTTAGAGCATGGAAAAAGCTTTGTAGCTAGTCTATCATATATAATTGTGGGCATTTGTAGAGCAGGAAAAGCTTTGTAGCTAGTCCTCCCTACTAATGATGGAGAGTTTCCCCTACGAGAAATCAGAAGAGAAAGCCCTCCACATTGCCACGCCAAAGCTGGAGGCGGTAATGCCACAAATCTAAGTGTGTCAACCCTAGATATTTATGTGGGTTGTTATGTTTGGTTCGACGCACCATCGAGCGTTTGGGTTGCATTGCATGTGCATGGACCATTTGTTGCATTTTTGCATGTGATTTTTTGTGTCTTTTTTGCATGATTGCATGAGCACTTCAGTTAATTGATTACCCTAGATTGACCCCTGATCTTCTTAGGTTTGATCGACCGACCTAGGTTTATTGCCCTATATGTTGGGTATGATCAACAACTACGTGTCGATCATCTGCCTTGGGTTCTTTGACCTTCCTAAGGTGATCACCCACTCCTTTTGGTCAAATTGATTACCTTGAATTGATCTATCTGCTTCTTCATTCCAACCGGCCTCTAGTGCTTGGTCGACTGATCACTTTCATGCTTGTATACTTCTGCATCATATTGCATCTTGTGCAAGTGCATGCACATGTTTGCTTGTTTGCATGTTGCACTAATTCCGTATGTATTTACATTTTCATTTGCACCACACTTGTGTGATTTTCTCAAGTGAGAGTCATCGCACCTCTAGGTCACTACATTATCGGCCTACCTATCTTTTAGGTCGTTGCCTTCACGGCATGCCCGTATTTTTTGAGTCACTTCTTTCATGACATACTCATCCTCGTCACTTTGATACACCTATCATATGTCTGCTTCATATTTTGCATGTTTGCATGTGTGCTCGGTGAGTGCTTCTTTGGTAAAGTGTGAGTCCTCTTTATATGTATCCTTTTACTTGATGCAAACTCACTTTTATTCGGTGTTTGCTAGTTGCATGGCACCCCGGATCCCCAAGTAGGTGTAATTCCTCTTTAAAGGTAGCATGTTTTACCGGTACATCCCATTTGTGTGTGTCATGTTGCATATAACATTCTTGCATTCATTTGCATGATGTGTGTTCGCCCTTTTGGGCGCTCGTTGTGATTGCCCCATACTTCGGTCGAGCAGTCACAATGTAGGCTTCTTGCATGACTGTTTGTTCACCCATTCCTCGATGGTTTGTCATGCTCATTAGGAGAGTGACCCTGTGTCGATGGAGATGCCTTAACAAGCATTGCTTGCTAGGTTGACCCTAGGAAGCAATGCGAGTTAAGTCATCGAGATTGACACGAGTATGACTGTGTTAAGGATCTAAGAGATCTAACGTGTGTCATATGCGTTGCGGACCCGTATTGTAGGCTTGCTATTTTAAAAGTATAAAATGAAAATTTTTACTACTTAATATTATCTGCTTACTTTTAAAACCATATAAGCTAGGCCACTTGTTTTAAAATGTCATCCTTCATCTGTGACACCCTTTAGATCATTTGGATTCTTAAGATGGGGCTGGTGTGGCGACCCTGTCAAAGTCATACGATAGCCAGAGACTTATCTTGTGCACTTAGGTCGTAGATTATGACACTTTTCTTTAGATGGTGTGTTAAGCTAGGATCTAGGGTGCTAGGTAGTCTTTTTTTATGTTTGACTATTGTTCTTTGTTAGATTAGCTGCCCTAGCCAGACATCTTTTTTGCTTGTGCTTTGGTGTGACTACATGCTGCATATGTATTATAGTATGCTAAGTCGTTCTTTTGCAGGGGGTCTCTGCCTAGTTATATGCACACACATACAGGTACCGCTATGGGGGAGTATGTGATGATTTTTAACCCTTTTGCTTGCTGGTGCTATTCAGCTCCCCCACTTATAAGGCACGACTCTTTATATATGTTGCATGTGTTGGCTTTCCCGCTAAAGTTGGTTTTCATGCAAGTCGAGTCTCTTTTTTTTACTTTAACTATGTACTTTTAGAGTCTAGAAGAGTTTTGTAGCAAAAATAAGATAGAAGCATGAGTTCCAAGGTGTTTAGCATTGGAACCAGGTGGAAGGGACTAGAAGCAGATGCTCGTGCCCCTTATCTTAATTCTGTATTTTTATTTTGATGTATAGAATTAGTTCCGAGCATGTATATGAGGAGTCTGGGAGCCTTTTTCTTTTCTAAGAAAAGTTGTCGACCCAACGCCATCGACTTTTCTTATTATTTTTATTTGGCTTATTTTTTTGCTTCATTGCATGCTTGTATGCCTATATGTGTCAATATCTTTCTTATTTATTTCTGTAGTTTATCTGGGAATCACGATGCAATATAGGCTCTTTAGGATTTAAAATTCTAAAGCTTTTCTACATAAAAGTCCTAATGAAATATTTAAGATAAATGTATTTTTAGGATTAAAATATTCATGATTTTAAAAATTACACTTTTACTTTCTTGCATGGCCTTCGGGCTAGATTTAAAACGGGATGCATTGCATGGCTATAACCCAAGACATATTAACACGGCCTCCACGATACTTAAGGACAGCTCTAAATAATTTCATTCATATTTGCATGTCTCGAGGAGAAGCCTCTGTGCTTGTCAACCTTTCTGACCCAGCATACCTTTTTATATAGGTGGTTATCTAGTGTGCATATGGTGTTAGAAGGCTCTCCGACCCAGATGGGGTGTAAGTCTTTTTGTTTGGAGTGTTTCCTGCTTTGTAGCTCAACCTCCCTTTCCCTTCTTTTTTGAGGCACCTTTGCCACTTCTGTAGGAATAAGTCTCACCTCTTAGAGCTCCAGCCCATAGTCACAGGATAGAGTCTTCTTCCTTTGACCTTAGGGCCACCAAGATTCTCGTGAACGACGCAATTCACGGATTACTGACCGGGGATCTCAGGACATGTTGGGTCAACATCTTCACAGCCAAGAAGACTTGGAGTTTTAGTTGCTTGGGATGACAGGTCCGTGGTACCCAGACCCATCTACCTCTACCTTCTAGTATTACTCTACCTTCCTTTGACTACTCCGGTCGAGCCCTGTCACTCTTTTGACTTCGTCGATTTCATTTTGATGGCCTGATGCCGATGAGCTGTCGCCCATTTCGGATATGACAATTTGTCATCTGCCCTCTATACAATGTGAACTCGCACCAAGATTTCTTACCTTTTGTTTAGGTTCTTAAAAAAGTGATAAATTTAAATGTTTCTTATTGATTTTAACCAAAAATGTATCCATCTCTACATGTGCGGGATTTATTATCGTCGGTTGGCTTTTAGGTGGCAAAACTTGAAGTTATATCATACATTTTTCTTGCTTCAGATTGTAAATAGTAGTGGTTAATGCAACACACACACACACACACACACACACACACACACACACACACACACGTGGCATCCTTTGTTATAATGAAATTTAGGGGAAAAAAGTGTAACAAATAATACTATTCTTCACCTCTTCTCTCATAGCCCCTTGTTTTGTATATGCTTATATCATATGACTTAATTTTCTTTTAATTGTTTTAATAATTTGATTTCTAAGTTAATTTTTTGTCATCCTTTATTGAAGGATGTTGAATTATGAAATAAGCCAATTATATTTCAACAAAAAGGGTTGATAGAACATAAGTAAAAAGTTCTAAGAAAGAACTTGAAGAGAGTATGATAGAATGAAATTAAAGAATAAGTGAGATCAATTAAAAAATAATTGAAATTAAGGAAAAACTAAAGCGAGTTGCATGTCTGATTGGGATCAAATAAAGTAAATTGTAGATGCATTAGAAGAATGATGAAAGGAGAGATTGGAGGTGAAATATCAATTTTATAGGTATAGTGTTCTACATACTTATGTTATACCATTTCATATCAAAATATTTAATTTTAACAACTTGTGGGTCATCCCCAATGTAATAAAAGTTAAAATTTAGTGGTGTTGACCCAAAGTTAGCATAGAAGTATGATCAAATATTTGGTGGAGTAGTTACCACTGGTGATCATGCATGGAGCTCAAGCCAAAAACTAAACATCGATGCATCAGAGCACGTAAATTCTAAGCTAAAAGAAGGCACAAGTGAAGGGTCACTCCTAACTTGACCAAACATGTTCATTCTAGTCATTTTAAATGAAAAGCATCTTGAATCTTAGAAGTGAGAAATAGAAAAAAAGATGTGTGTTTTTTTTAATAAATTAGATCTTGTATCTAGTAACTGCATATTTTATATGTGGACATGTCGTGGTACCTCTTTTTCATGAAGTTGTTAGAAGATCTCACAAGGAGTATTTTTATGTTAATGGCGTCAGAGCATAGGGTTAATTACATATATTTTTATTTATAACAGTCTTGATCTACGAGTGCATGGCTTTATATATGATTATAAAAAGACATGTCATTCGTGAATAGTTTGTGTTCAGCTTGTTAAATAGCATGTGTTCGACTCGTCAGTTAAGTAAGCGAGTCGAACACGACATTATAACTATAAAATATATGTTTAGGAACTAGATATGTAAATACATAGAAGTTGGTTGGACTTTATGTAAATGTCCTACAATTCCAAAAAGCAACAGCAAGAAGATTCATTAGGTTCTAGATATTAAATACATATATGTTGCGTGGTATGTATATAAATATCACATGCAGCTACCTACCGTGGTCCACCGCCTATATTTTAATCTTACATAGCGCTATAGAAAACTAGCTAAATATTTAAGCTCCGTAAATTCTCGGAAAAGTAGCTCTGCTCTATAGTGGCTTGTAACTCATTAAATACTCATTTGAGACAGCTTATAAGTGTGTGAGCGTTTTTTAAAATATCGTGATGTAGTTTGATTCGCGCGTTTTGCCAGCTTATCCTAAAACATGGTTCACTTTTACACTAAACGCGGGCCGCAAGTTGAACCCTGTGGTCGACTCGCGGCCGAGTTTCAGGATAAGTTACTTATCCTGAAAAACACAAGCTGCCCCAAACGCATCCTAAATAAATTTTTTTATTGATTGAACTTAGATTTAAGCAAACTCATTAAATAAATAAGAAGAGTCAATTCATATAAATGAGCTTAAATCGAGCCAAACATATATATATTTTTCACGAGCTATTTCGAACTTGAATTGAACATGAAAAATAAAGAAAATAGAAATACTCACTCAAGCTTGGCTCTTTTATATTCCTTGCTTTATATATGTCATCTTTTTATAATTCTTTGATGTACTGCCTCAAGAGATACTTTTTTATATTAGACATATTTAAGCTGTGAGACATACTTTTTATTATTATTTCTTGAGGACATTGATATTTCATGGTTTACTTTAGTTTAATGATGAATAATTGTGATAGACAATGTCAGCAAAGAATAATTGCAACAAGTGTGTGTTTAATATATGAATATTATACCTCACATATTGTGCACACTCTTTGGATGATACCATCATATATTAAGGATAAATGGATAGAAGAGTTACTTTTTGGCCAACGGAAGAGATGTCACAAGATATTTTACGTGAAATAAGAAGCTTTCCTTGATTTTTGGGAGGAGCTACATCAAAATCACGGCCTCCATGGCTCATCGACAATAACTTCGAGAGAGGTGTTAACTACAACCCTATATAATTTATGATATAATGAGTCAATTAGGCTAGTAATAGAGCAATTGCAAAACTTTTCATAAATAATTAATAGGTATCTTTTAGTTAGTTTGGAAGCATTAGTTAGTCTATCTTCCATGATTATAAGACCGAAAGACCCAACATTTTAAATGAATCCCAAAGAAATGTTGCATGATCACTGATATATGTCATATTTTATGGTAGATGACAATATTCATCCTTTATCATATGTATTTAATGTAAGTAATCAATGTGAACATCTTAGTGAACTAAATAGAATTGCATTGGTGCCTTTGACGGAACACATATTGACGCAACCAACATAAAATGTTATAGCTGCATATGATTACAATATGTGTTTCGTATATGTAATGACTAGATGAGAGGGCAAAGCACATGATGGTCGTATCTTTCATTTTGTTGTGCAAAACACTCATTATAATTTCTCAAAACTGCCTCGGGGTTAGCTTGCATACAACAACAACAAGCCTTTATCTCGCTAAGTTGGGCCGGCTACATGAATAATTTTTCTCCATTGCACCTATTGAGTGTAATATTTTCGTTTACTTCTAAGAGATTAAGAACATTTTATATAAAATATGCCCAATCTTTTAAGGTCTACATTTGCCTTTCTTAACATAATTCAAATTTAAAACAAATACTCTCCTAACAGAATCATCAGCTAGTCAATGATAAATGTGACCAAACCATCTAAGATGACTCTCTCTAATCTTGTCCGCTACTAGAACTACACCAACCATATCACAAATATTTTCATTTCACATTTTGTCTCTAGTGTAAAGCCACTCATCCACCTTAGCATTCCCATCTTAGCAACACTTAACTTTTTTTATGCTTCCCTTTTAAATGTTAGCTTGCATTCAATTTTTTTTCTTGACTTCTTTTCAAACATTTTTAATAGTTTTATTTTATGTAGAAGAATATTTTATTGTCAATGCTGATTTTCTTTTAAGACTTGGTTTTTTAAATTCATATCTTGTTTTGAAGTATCTCATCTCTAATTTTGAGAGCAGTGGCAAATCAGTTCAGGAAAGAAAATAATGTTTAATGAGCAACATTTACATGACGTTATTGAAAGAACATTTAATGCTTGAAAAAAGTTATTCTTTGGGATATGCTAGCATATCCTTTTCAAGAGCAAATGGAGATTGTGGCTACAATAATGACTCTCCATAAATTCATTCAACATCCCTCTACAGAGAGTATTGATTTTAGTCGTGCTAATGAAAAATAGTTGTATGTCCTCTTGAAGCATTTGAGTACCATTTGAGGTAGTCAATTTCACTAAACGATTGAGATTTATGTGACACTTACACACATGATGAGTAGGGTGTTGGAGATATGGTTGAGTTGCAAGAGCAAATTGCTAATGTTGTAGTTATTGAATGATTAGTACATACCATTGTATGACTAAAACCTTCTAGCCTTGTTATGTTGAGTAATTCTTTAAATGTTCTACATATGGATCATGCTATGATTTTTTTTTTTATTTGTTACTATACGTTGTATTTGATATCACTTGAGTAGCCTCCTAGGCAACAATGAGTGTTATATGTTTTTTTTTTTTTTTGGATGAGTTTGGAGGTTTATAATGATGTATTTATATAAGGGGTTTCTTTTAGATAGCTTTTGTGTTGCTATGGTTTCTGGAAGATACAAGTTAGGTAGTAAGACAAGTAAGACCCCTTTTTTTCTAATTCATATGTTCTTTGTGGTTCTTCTAGATGACCTTCATGTTTCTATGGTTTCTAACATATTTGTGTTTGGTATGGTTCCAACTTTTATGAGTATAGTATTTATTGCTTAAAAATAACTATGATCCCCTTATTTTTTGGTTATTTACCTTTTTATAATGACATACTATTCATTCATTTATTCTGCCCTGAGACTTCATCTTTCTAACAAGTGTATCATTCTGAAATTATGAGAAGCTCATTTTGTTAATAAACTGGTTAGAAAATTTGAGTTCAAAGACCTCTGATGCTTATAGAGTCATAAACTGCAACTATGAATTGCGATGTAATGCATATACATCAAGATGAGTAGCAAGCTATAAAAAGAAAAAACTTTATAGGCAGGCCAAAAAAAAAAAAAAAGTAAAGGACCGCAACTTCTTTAGATAGACTGATGAGTTCGAGGAATCCACTTCAGACAATTACAATGTGTGGAGAGTATCTTGGAAAAAGAGTTATCAAGTAGACTTGATTGTTCGAACATTAAAGTAATATCATAATAATATTACTTTTTTTCTATTATAATTTTATGTTTTGTGTTACTCAGTTAATGATGTATAACCTTTTGAAGTAATATTTTAGATTTATGGCAGTTTGAGATTATCTGAATTTAGTTTCCATTGTTATATATGAGTTCATTCTGAAATAGCGAAGTTACAAAAATCAAGTGTTTATAAGAGGAAATATGCTCTTTATTTCAGAATAGTTGCAGCACAGCTGATGCACAGTTGAACTAACCAAAAAGACACATGACTTCACTATCAACAGTTTCCTCTGAAACTGTTGCACAGCTGTAGCTATGCCAAATTGACCCTTAGAGATGGATTGCATTACTTCAAGTTTTATTAGGATCGTATCATCAAAATATTTAATTTTACTATAAATATAATAAAATTGGACCTTGTATTATCTTAAACATCAAGATTCTTGTCCCATGTGGAGTTCAAGTTCTTATAAAACTAAGTATTATTTTCCGTCAAAGATGAGGGCTGAAGAAGCCCAATGACATAGTGGAACTCGCACCAAATGGAGGTAAATTTGATCAAGCAATCTCATAAGAAGTTCACAAAAATATGCCATAATGAAAATCATCTCATTAAACCCTTGGTGGAATATGCCCCGCCCCTAACTTCATGCAACTTAAGAAAAAAGAAAATTGATTATAGTTTCTAATCATTCGCAAATATAAGTGTATAATAGAAATGTCAGACTAAATCTCTTAGAGGGGGCGACCAAGCATAGATGATACTGTCTGGACGACCCACCCAACCTAGACATAATCACCCAAGGTGGATGGCCCAGCCTAAAAAACCGACATAGCCTAGATGATTGATCCAGCATGGACGACCGACCTAACGTGAACGACCGACCCAGCTTGGACGATCAATTCCGCATAGACGACTCACCTTGCATGAATGACCGACCCAACCTTGACAACCGACCTGACATGGATGACAGACCCAGTTCGGCTGACCAAGCTAATCTCGTTGACCCAAAACCTACTAAACTTGGCCGAGCCAGAAGGTCATTTAACGATAAACTTATATAAGTAAAATACTAGAAATACTCTAGCACAAGCCATTTAAAAGAAGAGACAAAGATATTACTTATACTCCATTTCTCAGATGCGATCCACTCATAAATTAGAATTCAACAATAAAGCATTTTGTTATTTTGGTGTAGTATTAGTCTTCATGCATACATCAACTAATAAATGAAAGGATTCAGAGCAAAATCCATATGTGACTCATGCGGTAATATGTAAAGGATTCATAATGCAATGCATATGAAATTGTGCTGAAAATAATTTTCTTTGCCTTTCAAGGAAAATAAAACACTCAACATAAACTTAAACTATAACTAAAATTATTTTAATAAATATTACTGATACGCCACCAACAATTTTCATCAACCAGCGCGAATCTCAATGCAACTTTTTGAATAAGAGGCATTCAAANATTATTTATGGTCAGGTTTCATAAAACATCTAAGAATTTTTACAAGAAATTGACAACAACTAAATTAAAAAAAAGGCGAAAGTAATTTTTATAAATCAAATGTTTAATGTGTGAATTTGTAACTAAAAGTAAGAGCACTAAAATCTTATTGATTAAACAAATGCTTTTCATGCTTAGCAATACTAAATGATTGGTTGATGCTAGTGTCCTAACATACATTCTTATTGTAACATAGGGCTGGCCTTACCTTTGTGATCAAATCCTGCTGGCTTTATGTGGAGCAGAAAATGCTAAAAGGCAGTGCATCGTTTCAAAGCAAATAAAACTGATGTTCTTTTATTTCAGTTGTATCAACCAGTTAATGCATACTTATTTATCAGTTTTTGCTCATTGGAGTTTTTTTTGAGAAATTATTTCTCCTGGAATATTGATTACAAGTTAGGCTGCGCATTGCTAATTGCTATGTTATATTAGCATCATGAAGATCATATGATTACTTGATTTCATCTTAATCTGACATACATATATAGTGGTTGAACTAAGATTTAAAGTGAGATGAGCGAAAGTGCTTGCTTATTCCAAATTTAGGGGGGTTATATGTATATAAATGGAGGATTTAATTGTTAAATTTTCATTTTGCATATGGCTATGTTGAGCCTCTCCTTGATTCCATCGTTGAATATATAGTACATTAGAGTCGATGTTTACTGTGTGAAATTGTATTATTACTTTTGTTCCCAGATACCAAGGATCCTAGCGATATTTCAGTATCATGACTGTAAGTAGGCAATTTTTTTCTTCTGGGACAATTACATACATACCACCCAAATCTTTCATATTACATAAAAAATACCACTATTTTAACTTTAGAAAGTGAAATGCACATTTTCATGTGTAGAAAATGTGGTATATATGTAAGAAACAGTTTTACTGTTAGAAATGTAAACACACAGATTTTGAGTGGTATGTATGTAAATTTTCTCTTCATTTTTTCATCTACTCGATTGGAGCTGATCCCAAGCTTGTTTGGCTGACTTTTTAACCATAGATGAGTGAATCCATTAGTCTTTTCCTGAAGCGCATCAGAGCTGAGTACTAGATGAGTTTGAGCCATTCGATTTCTGCAACTGCATTTCTTCTTCAATGGCTTGTTTGATTTGATAGGATGCACGCTTTAAATAATGCGTTTGGGCATTTTCTGTATTGCAAAACTTAGTTTTCTAGTTTGTTAGATCAAACTGGCAAAAGTTATTTGTATTTGTATAGGACCTTAATGATAACTTCATTTGCATAGGATCATAAGATCATCTTTTATGCATGAGGTAGCTAACTGAGATTTGTCTATTATGGATATAGAGTAACAACCATTGACAAACATCTTTGTGAAGATGAGGGGGGGAAATGCACATTAAAATGGTTTGAGGACAAAAGGGAATAGAGGGCAACCAATTGATTTATGACATAGAATTTGAAACTATAGTTGGCTAAAACAAGCCGAATATTCAAGCTGGCTTTCTTTCACATTATTAGATTTTTGCTTGGGTTAAAACTGCTGATTTTATCAAGCATAACAAATTTATGCGCTCATGATGTCTGCAATAACTTCATCTCTTATATATTTTTCAATGAATTTTGATATATATTTGCTTGGCTGGATGTATGATTGCATTACAAAATAATTTGTGAAATTGAGCTTTACTTTTTTAAGAATTAGTTGCCAAATGCAGAAAAGCGAAAAGCCCAACTCTATGTAAACTCAGCCTTAAAATTTAGTTGAAATGGTGAGCAATATATTGTTTCTCTCTCTTGTTTTCATCATTTGAATTGATATATTATATCAATAAAATATGCATTACAAAAGTTATATTTGATATTATTTTATTATGTCATCATCTAATGTGTTTCATGCCATATTGTATATTTAACTAGTATATATAAGTTGCTTTGGCAGCATGTAATGTCATCGTGCTATATTTTTTATATGTAGATGATAGAAACATTCTCCTATTTTTTTAAATGATTAGGATTTGTTTGATTTGATGTTTTTGAAAGAATTATATATTTGTGTGTGTTTATTATTTGTATTTATTGCATTTGAAGTGTTCAAAACACCTCTTTGGGGGTGCGAGTGAGAAATTTTTTTTTTTTTTTTTTATGAACTCCTGACATAGCTTTATATGCGGAAATAAAGATTACATGTTATTTCTAAGTTATTTCGGTATTATTGAAAATAACTTAGAAATAACTTGCTCCGCACGTACAATTACGTCAGGAATCCAGATAGAAAAAGAGCTCGTGAGTGAGCTGACTCGTTTCATTTTTAGGAATCTCTTTAAAATAAAATTAATTGTATTTTTCACGAATTTATTAACTACTCCAATTTTAATTAAATCAAATAGCTGAATTATTATAATAGTAATAGAATTCAAATTAATAATCAATCATGTTAAATAATTATTTATTTGCTAATAACTCTATAAAACATCTGATTAATTAATTTAAGTTTCACTATTATTAATTAAATAACAACCAAAATAATAAACTAAAATATGATTTATCGAATTTAAAACAATCAAGTTGTCTTGGAGACTGGCGTAGCATATATTTCTTGGTATAAATATTTACGAATCTCAAATTGTATATTATAGCGATTTTTCTTTTTAATGAATGTGATTAAATATTATATTATATTATTAAAAATATAATGCTGTTATAGTAATGATAAAATTTGTAATTTTCGTATTAATAGGCATTTACTGTTACTAATATTTTTTTTAAAGTAAAATAAAATGAACTTGACCTCGCAGCTCTTCGCATATTATATTCATTATGAATAAAGAAATGAGCATTGATTTTTTAAATCGAAAGAGGGGAAAGAAATGGATGTTGATACGCCAACAACAAATTTTCATCATCCAGCACGAATCTCGATGCAGTTTTTTGAACAAGAAACATTCAAACTTTGATCAAGAGTCATCCGGAGCTCCGATTTCAACAAAATTATAGTCAAACTGATTGGCTCGATGAAACGGACCTAATGATATAAAAGTTAGTCCAATCCGAGTCAAATCAGGCTCGGATCAAGTCATTAAACCACTACTACATGATTTTCGGAGGCATTTGAAAGGTCAAACAGATGTCGAATCTAGCGAGTTCATAGTCGAATCGAGCATCTCGAAAAGACGAATCCAACGAGCCCAAGATTACTCAATTCCGACATCGTTAAGGCGCTCAAATGTCCATCAAATGTCATCTGATCAAGGGAAGCTCTCCGGACCGTCCGATCAAAATGGTTCATATTCCTGCATTAATTGCACTCAAAACACTATAAATAGAGCCTCACCCCTCACATGAAGGGGAGGCTTAAGAGAGAACTTGAGGCTTTGAGAAGGAGTTCAAGTCCAAGATCATCCTCGCCATCGTCGATCGCCGTCGACCACCACTGACCGTCGACCACCACTGACCGTCGACAACGACCGTCGACCACCGTTGAACACCGTCGATCACCGCTGAACTCTGTCAACTACCACAGACCGTCACCGACTGTTGTTAGCCATCGCTCACCTCCGTCAACCACCGCTTACTGGACGTCATCAGTCGACGTCATAACGTGGAAAGCTAGT
Organism: Phalaenopsis hybrid cultivar; assembly: GCA_002079205.1. Taxonomy (NCBI): domain Eukaryota; kingdom Viridiplantae; phylum Streptophyta; class Magnoliopsida; order Asparagales; family Orchidaceae; genus Phalaenopsis; species Phalaenopsis hybrid cultivar. The sequence continues at coordinate 200,553 of JXCR01147286.1, forward strand.
AACCCTTTCCCGCCTGTGGGACAAGGGGCATCTGTAATCATCATCTTATAGTGGATTTTTACAACTGGGCCAGGCCCCGTGGTTTCCCTTTTTACGGGTTTTCCACGTAAAAACTTCTGGTGTTATTACAGCTTGATTCATTTTCATCTGAGTGNCACCGCTAACCACCGTCGAACCCCGTCAATCATCGCTGACCTCCGTCAACCACCACTTACTAGACGTAATCAGCTAGTAACCCTTTACCGCCTGTGGGACAAGGGGCATCTGTAATCATCATCTTATAGTGGATTTTTACAACTGGGCCAGGCCCCGTGGTTTTTCCCTTTTTACGGGTTTTCCACGTAAAAATTTCTGGTGTGATCATAGCTTGATTCACTTTCATCTGAGTGTGTGCTGAATTTTCGTGCAACGCTAAGACGATAATCCATTACTCTACCGCCGCGAATTTTCTAGCACGCATCAGTTTGGCGCCGTCTGTGGGAAAGTTTCAATCCCACAACTAAAGTATTTACACGGTCAACTACATGGCAACCAGACACAATGTTCGTGATAATGGAGCATCCCGCTCCAACACCCATCATTCCAGGGAGCAATCACGAAGCCAAGGGCAGCATGATTCTTCGTCTTCCCGCCCTGGAAGACGCTATCCTGCCAATGAAGATGTTTCGGGTCATTCAATAGAAGATCGAATGCGTAGAATGGAGAAGTCTCAACTGGAGATTCTACAGCTCCTACGCGGGGCTCAACAGCCGCTGCCTACACCATTGGATGAAATTCGTTTACCATTAACTCCGCGACGTACGAGAAACATACCGCTCGGAGGAACTCATGTCGGCCCGCCTCCTCAGGAAGGAACACATCCCCTGTCAGGTCGTGATGTTGAACTCCTAGATACAGCAAGCTCCACTCATCCATCTCGTGCAGCTCACCCGACATCGCCACATCTTCCCGCCATTCCAGATAATGTCATTCGCAATGAACTACGACGCCTCGTCCGGGAAGAGTTCCCCTTAGAGAAAAAGGATCACTTCTACGCTCACCGTAACATCCATGAATCTTCTCCCTTAGCGAATGCGGTCCTCCAACACCCCATCCCAACAGGCTTTAAGCTTCCGAGCATCGATACATATGAAGGGACAACTGACCCTTACGAGCATATTGATCATTATCGAACTATCATGCACATTCAACGTGCTTCTGATGCCCTTTTGTGTCAAGTGTTTCCGGCTACTCTTAAAGGACAAGCTCGAACTTGGTTTTACTCTCTACCAGGGGGCACTATAAACACCTTTAATGAGCTTGCCAAACTTTTCGCGGAGCAGTTCATCGCAAATCGAAGGATCATCAAGGATTCATCCCATCTCTCGGGAATTCGTCAAAATGAAGGAGAGTCACTCAAAGACTACTTCCGCAGGTTTTCTACTGAAGCCCGTCAAATTCCAGGAGTAGATCCAGAGTTACTTAGGGGGGTTTTCCTTGGGGGGCTTCGCCCAGGACCCTTCTACTCATCACTAATGCGGGAGACAGTTCGTTCTTATGCCGACCTTGTCCACCGTGTTGAGGCCCAAATCACTGCAGACGAGGCCATCAATGCACATAAGGAACAATTTGAGAAATTTGGGGGAAAGCGCAAAGGTAACACTGGAGATAATAATCAATCTTCGCAACGGAGAAAGTCTGAACAACAGAGGAATCGCGACATCCTCCCTCAACCTGCAGGCCAACGAACTGAATATCGACCCAAGAAAGAGTATACACCACTCAACACATCACGTGCTAACATCTTAATGGCTATCAAAGATGAGCAAGCTGTTAAGTGGCCTCATGCCCTAAAACCTAACTCAGGGAATCAAGAACAGTACTGTCATTTTCATCGAAGTCGTGGCCACTCCACTGAAGCATGTAAGCAGCTCAAGGAAGAAATTGAAAGATTAATCAAACAGGGGTATCTCGGTCGATTTGTACAAAACAAACCAGCTGGTATCGATAATGCTCCTACTGGGGGGCAACATACACCAAGACAGCAACATGGGGGTCACCCAGTCGTAGGAGAAATTCAAACAATTGCTGGAGGCCCATCGCCGATTGATCAAGTCCTTGTCACTGTACCTGGCGAACCAATGCAGAAGAAATTACGCCTCGAGCCTATAACTTTTGATGATTCTGATTTGGAAGGAGTGCGAGTCCCCCACCAAGATCCTCTTGTCATTAGTGCAGGAATTGGTGAGCCCTGCTATAACGTAAAGAGGATCTTGATCGACAATGGGAGCTCTGTCGATGTCTTATTCTATTCAACTTTCCTCAGTTTGGGATTAACAAGGGAAATACTTCAACCTGCATCTGGACCATTATATGGTTTTGATAATCGACCAGTGAGGGTTGAGGGTACAATAAATCTTCCAGTTGTCTTAGGAGATTTTCCTCGACAGATAACCCACTCTGTTCAATTCATCGTTGTCAAATCAGAATCGGCGTATAATGCTATCTTTGGGAGACCGCTGCAATCAATTTTTGGTGTCGTGACTTCTGTAACACACTTGAAGATTAAGTTTCCAACCCCAGCAGGGATTGGCGTCGTGCGAGGTGATCAACAGATAGCACAATCATGCTACCTCAGACAAGCTCAACCACGCCCGTCAATGACACTTAGCATTGAAAACTTTGATCTTCGAGATGAAGATGTGTCTCAACGGGCTTCTCCCGTGGAAGACTTGGTTCAAATCCCACTCTCTGACGAACATCCCTCGAGAATAGTGCAGCTTGGTTCCCTACTCTCCGATGAGAAAAAGTCAGAGTATGTAGATCTTCTCCGAAGAAACCAAGACATTTTTGCATGGACTCCAGCCGACATGTCTGGAGTTGATCCAGAAATAATCATGCACTCTTTAAAGGTAGACCCGACCTTTAAACCGATTATCCAGAAGAAGCGCAATTTTGCCTCAGACCGCTTACAAGCTATTGAACAAGAAGTCAACAAGCTTCTCGAAGCAAAGTTCATACGGGAAGTACACCATCCTGCATGGCTGGCCAATGTCGTCATGGTGAAAAAAGCTAATGGTTCATGGAGAATGTGTGTCGATTATACAGACCTCAACAAAGCTTGTCCGAAGGATAGTTTTCCTCTCCCGCGCATAGATCAACTTGTTGATGCCACGTCTGGACATCAGATGCTAAGCTTTATGGATGCATACTCAGGATACAATCAAATAAAGATGAACCCAATGGACGAGGAGGCCACCTCTTTTCAAACAGATAAGGGCTTATACTGTTATCAGGTGATGCCATTCGGGTTAAAAAATGCTGGTGCAACTTATCAACGACTCATGAATAAGGTTTTCAAAAACCTTCTCGGGCGTACAATGGAGGTTTATGTTGATGACATGTTAGTGAAAAGTTTGGAAGCATCCCAACACATTTCTCATCTGGAGGAGTGTTTTCAACTCCTTCGTCAGTATGACTTACGACTTAACCCGACTAAATGTGCTTTCGGGGTCACATCAGGGAAGTTTCTGGGATTTATGGTTACCCATCGTGGGATTGAAGCAAACCCAGAAAAAATCAAGGCATTGAAAGAGATGGTGCCTCCAAGGAACATCAAGGAGGTGCAACGATTGAATGGTCGTATAGCCGCCCTATCCCGGTTCTTAGCTCGTTCTGGAGATAAGTATCAGCCGTTCTTCAAAATACTAAGAGGAGCACGGAACACTGGTTTTCAATGGACAGATGACTGTCAGATCGCTTTCGAACAACTTAAGGAATATCTAGCTTCTCCACCCCTTCTCTCAAAACCCATCCAAGGGGAGATGTTATTTATCTATTTGGCTATTTCACCTCATGCAATAAGCTTTGTCCTAGTCAAAATAGAAAACACAATCGAGAAACCAGTATATTACGCCAGTAAAGTTCTTTCTGATACAGAAAGTCGCTATCCCATGGCGGATAAGACTGCTCTAGCCCTGGTATTCTCAGCAAGGAGACTCCGTCCTTACTTTCAGGCTCACACTNGGAGGCTTAAGAGAGAACTTGAGGCTTTGAGAAGGAGTTCAAGTCCAAGATCATCCTNCTGTGAAGTAAAAAATATGATTATCTACACTGATTCTCAACTCGTTGTATCCCAAGTGGAAGGAGAATTTGACGCTCATAACTCACAACTGGTGCAATATCTCAGTCTGGTAAGAACACTTCTCGCCCAAATTGACACATGTCAACTCGTTCATATACTTCGGGAGCATAACACCCGAGCTGATGCCCTCTCCAAGCTTGCAACTTCAACAACTGGAGATCTCTATAAAAGAAGGTATATCGAAGAGATACATTTTCCTAGCATCCATGGCCCATGGGAGATACTGTCTATAAATGACCCAAGGGAGTCATCTTGGATGGATCCCATCATCTCTTTCCTCCAAGACGGAACACTGCCAGATGATGCTACGACATCAATTCGCATTCGACGCATGGCGGGCAACTTCATCCTTATAGGGGATGAACTGTACAAGAAGGCATTTGTAGGTCCATATCTCAAGTGTCTTCCTCCATCTGAAGCTGATTATGCTCTACGAGAAGTTCATTCCGGAATATGCGGGGAGCATCTTGGTGGCAGAGCACTTGCTCTTAAGATAATGAGGCAAGGCTTCTACTGGCCCACGATCAAGCAAGATGCATTAGAGTTTGTGCAAAAATGCAAGAATTGTCAACTACACTCCAATCTTACACATGCACCGCCAGTGGAACTCACTTCTTTTCTAAGTCCTTGGCCTTTCGCTCAATGGGGGGTAGATCTCATGGGGCCATTTCCGATAGCTACTGGACAACGAAAATTCATCATACTAGCTGTCGACTACTTCACCAAATGGGTAGAAGCAGAGCCGCTTGCCAAGATCACTGAGGCAAATGCAAAACAGTTTGTCTGGAAAAACATCATCTGTCGCTTTGGGCTTCCTGCGAAGATTATCACTGATAATGGGACTCAATTCACTGGAAGGGTTTTCACATCATTCTGCAAAGATCTTCACATTCAGTTGGTGCACACTGCTGTGGCGCACCCCCAAACAAATGGACAAACAGAGGTGACGAATCGTACTGTGCTCAAAGGATTGAAAACTCGACTTGAGAAGGCTGGGGGGCAATGGGTAGAAGAGCTGCACAACGTCCTTTGGGCCTATCGCACAACTTCGCGTACTCCAACTGGAGAAACTCCATATAACCTGTGTTTCGGCACCGAGGCTGTCATTCCCGTTGATATCGGAATTCCAAACCCCAGAGTCAAGACTTTCGACTCGAAAAGCAATGAAGAAAAGCTCCGACAACAGTTGGATCTTCTCCCGGAAATACGCGATGTGGCACACCTTAGAGCTGCTTCCTACCGCCAAAGAGTTGCTCGCTACTTCAACCGGAGAGTCAAGCCTCGACCTATTTCCATCGGTGACTTGGTCTTGCGTAGTATTGAAGCCGCCGGCCATGGTCCACAACGCAATAAATTATCACCTCTCTGGGAAGGCCCCTATATTGTAGCTGCTATGATCAAGCCAGGAACCTTTAAGCTTAAGGATTCGGATGGAAAAATCTTGCCCCGGACTTGGAATGCAGAGAATCTTCGCAAATATTACCAGTAACACCCCAGTCATGTAGTCCACATATGTTATTACATCGCAACTCATGCATAATCAATGTATCTTAAGTATTATTCATTTACTTTCCTATACATAAAAATATCTTTATAAAATATAAGGGCTCATCAACGAGTCATCTCATGCTCTTGACCCGAGAAATACACAACTTCGGTTGTATCTTAGTCAGAGCACGATCAATCCTAGGGGGATTTGATCTAACCTCTTCCATATGGGTTAATATCGTCGAGTTTTAACTCCGGTAAACAACCCTGGATAGGTTAACAGTTCTTAGTGGACTACACATGATCCCTTCTACACAGGTTCATGAGCGAGCAATGCTCCATAAACAACCTCGGATGGGTTAATAAGTCATCAGTGGACTTTCGTTGGCTCCTCTCATACAAATTAACATCATCAAGTAATATTATGATGCATAGCCTCAGTCTAGTCAAAGGTCAATGATGATTTATCTCCAAGGCAACCTTCTTACGTGACATTGGACATCCAATATGTTGCACCACCACGATGCTTCGTCCAACGTGTTGTCGTGACGCACCGCCGCAACGCGTCATCAAGCCGCAACACATCGCCGCGACGTACCACCCTAACGCGTCACGTCGCTGCAATTCTTCCCTGCATCGCGTCGTGTAGCCGCAACAACCTGCCGCAACGAGAAAGAAGATCACGTTGCTTGTCTGCTACGCAGGACCGAGACGACTTTCCTCTTCGCCGCAACGAGAAAGAAGATCCCGTTGCTTGCCTGCTACGCAGGACGGGGACGACTTTCCTCTTC
>JXCR01147286.1:208906-230889 GCA_002079205.1 Phalaenopsis hybrid cultivar
ACCGTCGACAACGACCGTCGACCACCGCCAACCACCGTCGAACGCCGTCGATCATCGCTGACCTCCGTCAACCACCACTTACTAGACGTAATCAGCTAGTAACCCTTTCCCGCCTGTGGGACAAGGGGCATCTGTAATCATCATCTTATAGTGGATTTTTACAACTGGGTCAGACCCCGTGGTTTTTCCCTTTTTACGGGTTTTCCACGTAAAAACTTCTGGTGTTATTACAGCTTGATTCATTTTCATCTGAGTGTGTGCTGGATTTTCGTGCAACGCTAAGACGATAATCCATTACTCTACCGCCGCGAATTTTCTAGCACGCATCAGATGTGTTTACTTCTCCATTACTCTTAATAAGTAAAAACATAATACATATTTTCCTTTTAACTTTTGTGATTTAACAATAAGAAACAAATCGTCAGTATGTTACAACCCGAACAAAAAAAAAAAAAATTACTTATGAGTTACCAAAAAAAACCTGTAATTACCCAAAAATAAATAAAATGAAAACTGATTTCAGTTCAATTCAATCATCAATTTATATAATCATGAAGTTTCTAATATTTGGGGCATTTACATAAACAATCACCTAATTCATATCTACCTTTTTTTAACATTTATACCACACAAGCCTTAAAAGTGAAACACCCCTATCAAAACATAGGTAAGGTAGCATGTATCTAAAACTTGATGTGTATGCGTTAGATATATAAATCCATAATAACTAGCTTGTCTCTATACATATTTTTATTAATTTTCCATTTGTACGATGCAAGGTTGAAAGAGCCGGCAAGAATTGCAATCCGTGGTAAACTCAATAAAACTTATGCATGATGCCAAATAAAAAAAGCAAAAATAAATAAAAAGTCAACGGACAGAAATGTAATGTAATGTTATTCCCCTGTTTCCTCTTTTACCCCACCTAGACGCTCTACCTTGTCCGTAACAATAAGGCCGAACAAAAGGGAAGCCATGGTGGAGGAGGACGGAAGGCATGCCTTTAAGCTACAGAGGTGCCGTTCGAGCCTGTGCGGCCTTGCCGGCGGTTGGAAGAGCTCCAGCCTCCTACAAGACTCGCTCTCGCCGCACAACGGCGACTCCGTGCCGTTGCCGCACTACGAGCGGCTGTCACAGTCCATGAGGGTCTTCTCAGAAGAGCCGAGTCAAGAAGACGGGGTGCGGTGGCAGAAGAAGAGAGGTTGGGTCGGAAAAGTTGTGGGGCATGTGCTCTTCCTCCGTAGCCTTGATGGCGACGGCGGTGAAAGTAGGAGAAAGGAGAGGAAGAAAAAGAAGAGGTCTTCATGGCTTCCAGATCCTGAAAGAAGGTGGCCGGTGCAGGGCTGGTAGGATTTCTTCTGCTTGGAAATACGGTGAGGTTGGGGTGCCACGTGGAAGATGAAGAATGAGCAAGATGTTTTGAGTCCAACTATATTTTTAAATTCATTCTGAGATAAGTACCATATATAATTAATCAATCAAATTTTACATTCTTCTTGTGTTGTTTTGCAGATTTATTTTTGGATGTACAATTATGTTATGTGCTCATAAATAAGTATTAATTCATCATAATAACTCCCATGTCATAGGCGTGCTTTTGACATATAACAATGTCTCATGTTCCTATGTATGAGTAGAGGCAAAGCCAACGTGCAACAAATACACCCGTGTTGTTCACTGATGGCGTCTCTTAATGCGTCATTTTCAAGAATGGTATATTACTCGATGAACAAAATGATAGATGAATAAAAAATTATGAATATAGAACGAATAGATTGCTCTATCATATTTCCTTTTATTTCTCTTATATTAAACGCAAAAATCTAATATTTATGGCACTTGAAAGAACATTTACTCTAGAAGCCAGGGTCAAGTTGTACCTGTAACTCGGGTTACGCAGCTGAAATGTCTCTTCCTGCAGTTTTGATGCCGGTTCAGTACTGATATACTTGGCATCAGCAATCTGCAAACGTGTATATTTATAGGATTTAGATATAAATGCATATTAATAGGGTTTAGGGAATAAATTGGAAGAAAAGAAATGTTTAGTCTGAAAACTAACCTTCAATTTTGGCTCATCTTCAAATCAGAATATTAATGCCGCCATTCTGTGCTAATTGCACGCCCCAGAAAACTAACACTAAATACATTTTTGTTTCTGAAGATAATAGAAAAAAAGGGACATAAAAAACAAAACTGCATTCCTAGAACTCCGCCAATAAATTTCCCAAACCTAATGTTCAATTTTTGCTCGGCTTCAAATAAGAATATCAATGCCGCCATTCTGTGCAAATTGCACACCNAGATATACTTGGCAGCAGCAATCTGCAAACGTGTATATTTATAGGATTTAGATATAAATGCATATTAATTGCTGTTGGAGTAAATGGAAGAAAAGAAATGTTTACTCTGAAAACTAACCTTCAATTTTGGCTAATGCCGCCATTCTTTGCTAATTGCACGCCCCAGAAAACTAACGCTAAATACATTTTGTTTCTGAAGATAATAGAGAAAAAGGGACATAAAAACAAAACTGCATTCCTAGAACTCCGCCAATAAATTTCCCGAACCTAATGTTCAATTTTTGCTCGGCTTCAAATAAGAATATCAATGCCGCCATTCTGTGCAAATTGCACACCTCAGAAAGCTAACGCTAAATACATTTTTTTCTGAACATAATAGAAAAAAAAGGGCATAAAAACAAAAACTGCATTCCGAGAACTTCTCTGCCAATAAATCTCCCAAACCTCCACCTGCTTGTGCTTAGTCTGGTCACACAGAAACTGGACTCAGTAAACGGAACTAAATATGAACGTTTTTTTAAAACAAAATTATGAAAGTTTTGCAGCCACCAAGTAAATTTATACAGAGCTTTGTACAATGAGCCTACAGAAGAAGGTCATTTACCAACACCTGATGGGGAGGGGTGAAGATGCAAATATGAACAAACTAACAGATTAGAAGATCACATGGAAATATCTCGGCTCAGCTTGTAGAATCATTAAGCTCTATTTGCTCTCCTGAACCAAGTGGCGAAAGCTTGGGCCAGGTGGGGGCAACTGTCAACGTTATTGCGGGTAGAGAAGCAAAGGCACTCTTGCAGTAGAGTTTGAGCATCGGAAATAGGGAGGGTGGATATTATTTGCAAAAATGTTTCTTCCAGATCCTGGTAAACTTCTGATGGTGTCCCACANTTTTGTAAAAAATAGAAAAAAAGGGCATAAAAACAAAAACTGCATTCCGAGAACTTCTCTGCCAATAAATCTCCCAAACCTCCACCTGCTTGTGCTTAGTCTGGTCACACAGAAACTGGACTCAGTAAACGGAACTAAATATGAACGTTTTTTTTAAAACAAAATTATGAAAGTTGTGCAGCCACCAAGTAAATTTATACAGAGCTTTGTACAATGAGCCTACAAAAGAAGGTCATTTACCAACACCTGATGGGGAGGGGTGAAGATGCAAATATGAACAAACAAACAGATTATTTTAGAAGATCACATGGAAAGATCTCGGCTCAGCCTGTAGAATCATTAAGCTCTGTTTGCTCTCCTGAACCAAGTAGCGAAAGCTTGGGCCAGGTGGGGGCAACTGTCAACGTTGTTGCGGGTAGAGAAGCAAAGGCACTCTTGCAGTAGAGTTTGAGCATCGGGAATAGGGAGGGTGGATATTATTTGCAAAAATGTTTCTTCCAGATCCTGGTAAACTTCTGATGGTGTCCCACAAACAACATCCCGGCAAACATTCAGCACAGGTAGCCACTGCTTCACAAGCTCCATTCTTACCTGTTAATAGCAGAAGGGTAATGAACGAAAAGGGAAATTTACAAACCATTCAATTATTTTATATTTACAAAACTAACAAGTAAACTCCCATGCATGAAAATGAGTATTTCACTTCTTAAAAGTAGATGATAGTGGTATTTTTAAATTGATAATAAAGATTCGAGTGCTACGCGTGTAAACCTTACAATTTGGGTGTTAGATATGTAAATTTATGAGAATTGTGTGGTATGTAAAAGATTTTTGATATATTGCAAAATGTAAAATGTTATTAAGTTTGCAAGGTTGTGTTTACTAAATACAAGTCAGTATAGAATCTAGATACATAAAATTACACCAAAATAAAGTGTCAATCGATTAAATAAGATGTCTGATTAACTCAGTTGGGGAACATGGATGATATGTTCACAGTTTATAACTCAATGCTTGTATCCTTAAAACAGCAGATCCAATCTTTTTAGACAGTCCTATCTTACGGGGAATCTTCCAATTAGTAATAAATTTATTCAGAAATAATAGCTAAAGCCAGTTGAGAGACCAGATGGTTTGGTCATGTCCTTTTGCTTTAAGCTTAAGGTCCTGCCGTATGGTATTTTAAAATCTATGATCTTAAATACTGATCTATATAAGAAGATGCACATAAACATGAACACAATACTTCACAGGTAAAAAATGCATAATTTTAACAATTATTCACTATTTTCCAAGGAAGTAAGAAATATTATTTTTTGGGGAATCTTCAAATTTGCAATTACTGTACTTAGAAATAATTTAACAAATAGTACAATAAATAATACATCCAATTAGAACTTCATTCAAAATAAAGTAGATTGTGTTTTTTGGGAAGGCTTGAGATCCCAAGTTATTTAAAAACACATAAAATTTCATAAAAGTGATCGAAGCATCCAACAAAAATCACAGCAAAGGTCGCATTTTAAGATGACAACAAAATCATGCCGATACGCCTCAATACCAAAAACAGCGAAAAAGCCACGACAAAATCACAATAGATAAGTGGAAAAACACAAATAAGGGCAGCTCTTACAACAATCAAAAGAAAACACAAGCAAGATACAAAATATGATCTATTTTCAAGAGGTAGATCGGCCCTCCCACACCCTAAACGTCTTTAGGAACAACACCAAAGAAAAAAACACAACAGCCACCAAAATAATACATAAAAGAAACAAACCCTAGGTTCCCCCCTAATAGAATCCTCACACAGCATTTGAAAACTTTCCTTCTAAACTTTCCCTCCAACTCCTCTCAATTTCTCTTCTCTTCATTAAGTATGTGATTATAGCCCTAGCGGTTCCCAACTGCTCCTTTCCTTCCTCTGCCCCACCTGGGATCGCTTGGTTGCTTCCTGCGAAGAGGATCCGCTCGTCTGTGGAGGGGAAGGGCCAGTTGGAAAGTGTTAGATTGGTCCCTCTAGTGGCATAACAATATTCCACTGCCAAAGAAGTATCTTGTCTTTAAGGTGGGAAGATGAGAATTTCTTGTGGATCACCTCGTAAGGCTCCCATGTTGCTTCATAATATGGTAATCATTTTCACCTAACCAAAACTTCTTTTGCTCCCCCTACTCTTCGGCACACTCCTTTGATCTCTACCAGCTCCATAATCACCTCCAAGTCCTTCGTCAATGTCGATGGTAGTGTAGACAAGGGTGTACGATCTCCAATCGCACGTCTCAGCTGTGATATATGGAAGACGAGGTGTAGTATGGATGATGATAGTAGCTTCAAATGGTAGGCCACTCCCTCAATGCGCATCATCACCTCATAAGGCTCAAAGTATCTTGGTGAGAGTTTAGTAAAGTATCTTGGTCCCTCTGTCGGTAGGGTCTTAGCTTCAAGTAAGTATCTCAGTGAAAGTTTATTGCTCTTCCTTCTAGCTAATGTCTTTTGTCAATATGGACTCAGCTTCAAGTAGACCATGTCTCCTATAGTTTGAATTGCACATCTCTCCCGTGTCCATCCATATTCCTATTAATGATTTGTTACCTCAGAAGATACCCCTTGAACTCTGCTAATATCTTGTCTCTCTCCTAAAAGTACTGATCAACGTTGGATATTGGTGTGGTGCCATGCCGGTAATATATCAGGTGCGGTGGATCATGCCCGTACAATATCTTGAAAGGGGTTGCCTATACTGCAGTGTGGTATGAAGTATTATAGCAATATTCGGTCCATGAATCAGATATAAAATAATGCAGGTATGCCTCCGAACTCCTATTGAACACCTCCACCTGCCCATCGATCTAGGGATGATATGTGGTGTTCTTTTTAAGGACCGTCTCTTACAACCTAAATAACTATTTCCATAAGTGGCTGAGGAACACCTTATCCAGGGCTATCAAAAAGACTCTTTGTTCACAAACAGCTTGTGTTCGGCTCGTTCGCTAAGTTCACGAGTCAAACATGAACAAAGATTTGTTCGTTTGTGTTCAGCTCATTTTGACTTGAAATACTACTCATCAATTATATATATGCATATATTGATGTGCACTATCTTTAAAAATTTTAATTGACTACAAGGATACTAATTTTTATAATCAATTAAAATTATTAATTAAGAAAATAAAATAAAAATTATTGAATTAGATTCAAATGACGTTTTAATATAAACAATAATTTGTAAATCTTGCCCCAACTCTAAAAATCTTATGGCTACACGATTAGGGTTGTCCAAATGACTCTTTGTTTGTGAACACTTCGTGTTCGGCTCGCTAAGCAAACGAGTCAAACACAAACACATTTTTTGAGCTTGAAATATAAACGAGCCGAACACGAGCAAACCCAGGCTCAACTCGTGTTTGGCTCGTTTACATCCCTAACCTTATCTTTATCCGATACAATCAACTCTAGCACCCCATGCGTTATCCAATACAATCGACTTTGGCACCCCATGCGAACGAAATACTTCCCAGATAAGCACCGCCGTGATTGAGACAGTAGTGTAGGGATGTCGTTATAGAATGAAATGTGCATACTTACTTAAGCAACGGACGATCACCATAATCATCGTGAACCCTTCTAACCGTGGCAACCCTTAGATAAAATTCATCATCACTTCCTCCCAAACATTCTCTGGTAATGCTAACGGTTGTAGTAAATCACTGGTGTCATGGTCAACTACTTGTGTTGCTGACACACATCGCATTTTGCTATCATGTCCTCCACATTTTTTTGAAGGAATGGTCGGAGGCTATTATACGAGCCCCGACCATCCCTCATGCGCCTAAGAATTCGAGTACTACACCCTACACTCGGGGGGGATCAAACTCATACTAAATGGGACTTACAACTAACAAGCAGATGCCCGACCAACTGACATCTCTGCGCATCCCTACCCAATAAAGCTATGCCGCCAGACGACTGTACATCTTCTGCACATTTGAATGTTCCTCAATAGCAATGACATGAAACTCTTGTAATAATCTGGGAATATACTCCGGCGACTTGGTTAGTACGAATCGCCCCTGGTGGAGTAGTTGTTATCCCCTCAATGCATACCCTAGATGATTGTTAGGATCTTGCAATAATTCAACCCTTATTTTCCTCAGCTCATCCATTTTGCTCTCCTGTATCAAGGCCTCCCAATTTAGGACTAAGGGTACATATAGGACCGTCAACTGGGGTTCTTCCACTTTTCTCGATAGTGAGTTAGTTGTCTTGTTCTCCAATCCTAGCCGATACTAAATCTCAAAATAATACCTCAATAGCTTGGATAGCCATCTCTGATGCTTCTCAGTCACCATCCGCTGCTCCAGAAGATACTTTAAACTTCTTTGATTTGTCCTGACCAAGACATGTCCTCCCAACAGGTAGGGCCGCCACTTCTGAATAGCCAAGACAATCACCATCAATTCTCGTTCAAATACTAACTTTAGCATCGCTCTAGCTATAAGAACTAGGTTGAAGTAAGCAATCGGTTGTTGCTTCTGCATGAGCATTGCTCCCAATCAGTATCCTGACGCATCTGTTTCCACCACAAGTGATTTACTGAAATCTAGAAGTGCTAATGTCGGTATGCTAGTCATGACCATCTTTAGATGCACAAATGCCTGTGTTGCGGCTTCCCCTCAATTGAAATTGTCTTTCTTCAGCTGCTCCGTCAATGGCCATGATATCATGTCATGTTCTCTCACGAACTTCCGGTAGTAGCTTGTGAGTCCCAAGAATCCTCTCAACTCGTTCAAATTCCTCGATAAGGGTCAATCAACCATAACCTCAATCTTGGATTGATCCACTGCTACCCCCGTCCTGGTCACATGTCATAAATACTCCACCTGAAACTGAACAAAAGAATATTTCTTCAAGTTAGCATAGGATCGGTGCTCCCTCAAAGTCTAAAGGACTGCCCCCCAAATGCTCTATCTTTGTACGACTGTAGATCAGGATATCATAAAAAAAACATTTATGAACAACATTTTCATCAATAAACTAAAATTTGATCAAGCAAAATAATACTAGGGTGAATTTTCATGAGCCTTACCTGAGATTTTAATAGTTTTTCTTGAAAATATTCACCCCTGATGTCGTAGACCTGATAGACCTAATAGACCTAATAGAATGATGATTATAATATTTCTACGAGTCTAAAATGCTCAAGGGTCACTTTTTTGTTTTTGGTGAATTGTATCTTAAGCCATGCGTAATTCTTGCCTAACTTCTTTAATTTTTAGGCAAACAAAGTTTATCTAAAAAATCTTACTACCTTATAAAGCATTCAAATACACTATAATAATATTTTAAAATTTCTTAAATTGATCATGAAATTGGTTCCTATAATCAATAAATGACAAACATTATTTTTAAGTTTATTTTGCCAAAATAATTGGACAAGTTTTGAGTGATAGATTTAATTTCCATTTTAAATTTCAAAATCTCGGGATTATGAATTATGTATCCTGAAAACTTGATTTGAAAATGATTCAAATTCAGTAAATTGGAAACACATTGATTAATCAAACATGTGCAAAGCGAAGTGCTACTTTTTTCTATAAATCCCCGTGCATAATAAGTAAGTATTTAAGAGGCATATGGTCTCACTGTTCTCTGCTCAACTGAAAGCTTAAGCAGCCAGTGCCAACAGCTGCTGGCAATCTTTAACAACAGGTACAAAATCTTTAATAGCATCTCAAAAGCTTTCAATAGCAGACAGGTGGCTGCTAGTCCTCTCCAATGACAGACAACTACTGAATGAAGACGGGCTCGATTTTGAAATATCGGGAAGCCACAGTGAAAATTGGCTATGAAGCCAAGTAGGGGAGGGAATGGAAACTTATTAGATGTTCAAGTAAAGCTCTTCAGTGAGATGAAAGTTGATTTTGTTGTGAGTAAAACATAAAGTGAAAGAGAGTTTAAGAGGGAGAAGAACGAAAAAAAAAGAGAGTAAACAAAAGGGGCTGAGACCTTTTCATTGTATTTGATTAAGGAATGGTTAAACCAAATATTTTATTGAGACGTTTGATGGAGAAGTTCAAAGTTCATAAGGAGGATCTACATATGTTTTTTACTGATTTTGAAAAAACTCACAATAAGGTTCTAAGAGATATCCTTTGGAGAGTTCTTGAAAAGAAAGGTGTTGATATGACTTATATTCAAGTCATTAAAGATATGTATAAAAGAATTGTTACTTGTGTTTGAATAGGAGGATTGACCAAATATTTTCCTAATTTTGTTGGTTTACATCGGGGATTGGCTTTAAGCCCATATCTTTTTGCTTTAGTTATGGATGGTCCTACTGGGCACTTATAGGAGGATGTACCTTGGTATATGTTTTTTTGTTGATGATACCCTTCTCATGGATAAGACGAGAGAAAAAGCTCAGGAAAAACTTGAATTATGTAGATTTACCTTGGAGTCTAAAGGCCTTCGTTTGAGTTGAACTAAAACTGAATACCTGGAATGTAATTTTAGTAATAGTAGCTCTAGTGAGAGAAATGTAACTATGGGTGATCAAATTATTAAAAGGTGTGAACGCTTTAGATATATGGGGTCTATTCTTCAAAGTGATGGTGATATTGATGGGAATGTCATTAGTAGAATTCAAGTTGGTTGGTTGAAGTGGAGGAATACTTCGGGCCTGTTGTGTGATAGAAAAGTATCGCTTAGACTGAAAGGAAAATTTGATAAGATGGTGGTGAGACCTGCAATACTCTGCGACACGGAATGTTGGCCTTTAAAAGAGAAGCATAAAACTAAATTAAGAGTTACAGAGAGAGAATGATTAGGTGGATGAGTGGCTTTACAATTAGAGATAAAATGTAAAATGAATATATCTGTGATAGGGTTGGTGTAGCTCCAGTGACGAACAAAATTAGAGACAGTCGTCTTAGATGGTTTGGTCGCATTAAACGCCAACCGTCTAATGACTGTATTAGAAGGGTAGATGTTTTAGATTCGACTATGCTAAGAAAGGCAGGGGTATATCTAGGATGACTTGGGCATGTTGTATAAAAAACGATCTTACTTTATTAAAATTAAATGAAAATATGACACTAAATAGGACACAATGGAGAAAAATGATTCATGTAGCCGACCCCAATTAGTAAGATAAAGGTTTTGTTGTTGTTGTTGTTGTAATAGTGAAACCGCCAACAATTTGGGCGGATAAGTTTGTTTTAGCAAAGCCACATAAATTCAGAAGTTGTTATTTCTTTGTGGTTCATTAAATTTGCTCATTGTAGGTGCTTTATATGAAAATAAGATGTATTTTAGCAACCGGTATCAAAAGCTGATAAGAACTGTGATGGGCATGAAGTTTAAGATCGAGGAGTTTAATGTCTTCAAGCATTTTGAGCTTCTGAAAACCAAGATTCGTGATGTAATAGTCAAGTGGGGATGGACTTGTGGAGGCACCAATGGGGCATGAATGTATCTAAGAAAATGAGTGAAGAAGGCAAGGAAAAGATCGATGAGAAGGCTCTATCAACAATCTAGCTGTGTTTAGAGAATGAGACATTAATGAAGTCTTTAACCAAATAAACATGAAAGGCTTATGACAAAAGTTAAAGTTCATAAATTCAACCAAAAGCCTTTCCAATAAACCCTATCTGAAACAGAAAAGTGTGCATTGACTCTCTTATAAGCACTTTCATGAAGCCATATTTTACTAAAGAGATGTAGTAAATTTATACGATGTTAAGATTTTTTTTTTCCTTCTAGAAGTATTATTATTAAGTATCGAGGGTTTGCTGAAGATAAAAAATCAGCTAAGGGGTAATTCATTAGGAGTAAATTTTTTGAGATATAATCTACTTTTAATTATAGTATAAGTCTTGTGGTGAGTATAAGAATGTAGCTAGGTTTTATTGCAAAAACAAACAAAAAACAAAGAAAAGTGTGCATTTAAAACATTATAGAATGCTTTGAAAAAAGAACCAAGTGAATATCCCTTAGCTGATTTTTTTGAAGAGTATTATTTTTTGTAGATTTGACTTGCTGAAATCTAAAATTGATGCTCCTGTAGGGAATGCTAGAGATAAATGTGATTATCAGTGAGTTTTGGATTCAACTTGTCCATACCAATGTGTTCAAATAAGAAATTACTTTCCATTTATAAGCCAAGTGCTTAAGCCAATGTTTATATGAGAAACAATGCAGCATCAATAACAATAAATTTTGACACTATTAAATGGAAGATTCAGGATGGCGTGACACCAAATATTAAGAAGAACCAGATATCTCTAAATGCTCAATTTAAATTAAAAAAGAAGCCTAAAAAAAAGATAGTGGACTCCCTGTGTTTCAATTTTGGGATGCAACTTTGAGTGGTTTTGAAGAACTAGATATCTCTAAATACTCTATTTCGAGTAGAAATGTGCATTACTTATTTTAAAAAAAAAAAGGTGGACTCGCTGTGTCTCAATTTTGCGGTGCAACTTTGAGTGGAGTTGCATTTGTTTCATCAATTATGTTGGAGTACAATAATTTGAGAAAAGAGAAAAAAGGTTAGCTAGTTTCTTCACTATAGTTCGGTTATGGAACAAAGGGTACATGCTGAGGAAAAGACTATTAAACATGATCAAGTTACACAATACATGCTAATGTCAAGTCATATCATTGTAAAATTCAAAGCGAGGAGAAGATCAATTTGGGCGTGTGAAAATTCAAAGGAAGGTGCACTTTTGATATTAGCATATCTACATTGGCGTTTAAAAAATATGATTCGGAGTTCACTTGCATGCAATGAGTTAAAACAACATTTGGTCTCATAGAATTAAGCTATTAAAGAAATAAATCTGGCGAATTTTAAATCCTTCTTAAATCCATATTTAATTACGGTCAAATTTTATATTTCTTTTATTTGAATACATTTATTAAGTTTAATAATTTTCTTTCATATAAATTACAGTAAAATTTGATCTCAAGATTAAATTAAATTTGAATTTAAAATAATTGGCGTTATCCATTTAAGTTTATTTCTATGAATAAAGAGTTAGAGACCAATAATTTCTAATTGAGAATTAATTATTGATTGTAAATTAAAAATGATTATATGTGAGGCCAATTAAATTTTTCTTGACCCAAGTTGCACACATAGATTGCTCCAGGTTATGTGCCAGAAGTTTTTTCCTCCCAAAAACAACAATCGCAGTTAGCAACCAACAAATCAATCATGAGTGTACTCCATATATTCTAATTAAATATTACTTTCTATGAGAAGTCATTGAAGAAAGCAAGATTTTACTATATGTGAAGGCAAAATAACAACTAGTCAAAAAATTTAATAAGGCACTACTTAATAATATTTTGTATCTTGAAAAGTTACTAAAGCTATAAAAAAAAAATTTAATTAAAAGGGAGTGTTGAGTTGAGAAGCAATGAACTTCTGTTATAATTTTTAAGATGGTGATAAAAATCATCTCTTGAAAATACTGAGACGTTGGAGTTAAAGTGCACGCGCAGGAACATTTAGAAATAAAGCTCACCATCCTAGCGTATATTAACATAGATTATCAATTCTGTATGAAATATCAAAAAAGCCTTTAATGGGAAGCTCCTTATCTTCCCATCTCATACTTCTATTCCCAAAGTTTCTTATCATTTACACATACACATCTCTTCATAATTATTAACCACTTCCCAATTACCCAAAAAAGTTTGAATGCAAGTAATTTTATGAACAGCCATTCAAGCCATTCCGAAGTGTGTTTCTATAAACCAAACAAGGAACAGAAGATGAACAGCGGTCTATAGATAAATTCTACTGTCCAACATAAATCAACCATTGAATTTACCATGTTTTTGTAATCCTCGTTCGTTCACATTCCTAACGATAAACAAGAACTAAAAACTTATCGAGGAAAAGTGAGGTTTCTAAAACCAAAATACCTGCCGAGGAGCTAAAATTGACCCTGTTGCTATTGCATGAGCTAGCCGGAGAGTGCATCTCAGAACCAAGGTTGGCAAACCCGGAGCAATATTTCTCCAGGTATCTTCCCGAAATGTCTTTTGTAAGTCAGCCGTGAGAGCTGACTGATCACTCCACTCCTTCGCTGCCGTATCTGCAACCTTAAGCTCGAGCATCCGGTCCACAAGCCATAAGAGGTTCCTCACATTAACCTTCGCGGTGTGTATCTTAAGGCGCTGAATCGCCTCAGTCTCATCATTATCCCCAGCCACCCGGAAGTCAGGACTAGCATATTCCCCTAGCAACTCCTTCGCCGTCGCCAAACTCTCCATGAAAGCCCGATTAAGCACTCTCTTCACTGAATCCCGCGACGAATAGTCCCTCAAAAGCTTCGCCATGAAAGCCTTTACCGAGGCCCACCCCGGATTGCTGTGCATCACTTTCAGAATCAGACCGTAAAGCATCTCCTCTGATATATTCTTTCCATCTCCGGCCGTCGTGGCAGCAGGAAAAGCCCTAGCGAGAAGATCCCTCGATTCCTCTTCACGGAGGTAGGGGATCAGACTGAGCACCCCTTCTTCCTCCTCCTCCGTCCACGGAACGGCCTCANGCCCTAGCGAGAAGATCCCTCGACTCCTCTTCACGGAGGTAGGGGATCAGACTGAGCACCCCTTCTTCCTCCTCCTCCGTCCACGGAACGGCCTCANACCCTAGCGAGAAGATCCCTCGACTCCTCTTCACGGAGGTAGGGGATCAGACTAAGCACCCCTTCTTCCTCCTCCTCCGTCCACGGAACGGCCTCAATGAAGCGAACGCACGCACGGATACAATCGTCGAATAAAAGCTCCAGCGCGACGGGGAGCATCTCAAGCGCATCCGCGACAGAAAGAATCGAGCCGGTGAAATCAGGGCTGTAAAGAAGCTGGAGTACGGCGACGTGAGCGTCGAAGGGACGTNAACGGCCTCAATGAAGCGAACGCACGCACGAATACAATCGTCGAATAAAAGCTCCAGCGCGACGGGGAGCATCTCAAGCGCATCGGCGACGGAAAGAATCGAGCCGGTGAAATCAGGGCTGTAAAGAAGCTGGAGTACGGCGACGTGAGCGTCGAAGGGACGTCGGCAGTTTCCGAAGCTTGGGATCTTGAGGGTGAGGCGGACGACTCCAGATGATGAAGAATCGGCAGGGATGGAAGGATCGGGTCGAAGCCATCGGTCAGACAGGCGAGCGGCGAAGTAACGGGAGCGACGGATAGTAGATGAGTGTAGGTGCAGGTCGAGCGAGGGTAAGGAGGCCGGATCAGAGGCGGGTAAAGGATCTACGACTGAGAAATCGGGGGATCCGCCGAGCTGGAGGCGAAGGAGAACGTCGGCTGTGTTGGCATCGTTAAAACCCCCGGGGACTATGGTGGTGGAGAGGCGGCGGAGGGAAAGCGCTGGCGACGAGGCGGGGTCCTCGGATTTGAGTTCTGCGGGGTCGGAACAGGAGGAGAGGCGGCCGCTGCTCCCCACACGCTGCCTTTTCTTTGACGATCCGCAGAACATTTCACGAGTCTTCACTCTCGATCTTGAATCTCCGGAGGTGTGAGATATCTTAGCAGGATATTTCTTCATATTTATATACTTTTTTTAATGCTCGCATTTACATGCATAAATTTTAATTTTAACACTAAAAAATCATTATTAATTTAAAAATATCATTGTTTGTAATTATTGCTTTCATAGCACGAAAATATCACAATTTTAACCTTTTAATACTTGCTTTCATACATAAATATAGTAGCATATATAAAATATTAAAGTTTGGTATTACATGTGTTAATACATACAAATTATGTGATATGTATGTAAATCTTCCATTAATATAAAATCAATAAAAATAAGGAAATAGTGATGCTTACCAAAGAATGCTAGAGTAACAAGTCCACATACATCCATGTGGACTAATTGAAGAGACTTCTTTGATCTAAAGCTTGCTTCATTTGGAAAACATTTTCTAGGTTGCTTTCCAAATACACGTCCTTCACAATTTTGATTTGAATGATTGATATTTGGCAGCTCATACACCATTTATCTTCTTGACATGGTATTTAAATCTCCAAAACTTAAATGCTCGAGCATCAAATATCAAATCGATGACAAATCTTTTATACAAGTCTTTAAGCAGTTTATTATGCCATTCTTTTTATTATGAATAAACATCATAGTATTTGTCATCTCCACCTAAGCAATTAAATCATTCAAATTATTTTTAATAGCGAGCTTTTTATCCTTCATATTCTGAACATAATAAATAATAAAAATAAATTGATGACTTCCGTCTTTAAGAAAGATAAAGATTTTACCTTTTTTTTTTCTTTTCACTGGAATTTTTGAAGAATCGCTAAAATAAATTTGAATCTCTATTGCCTCAATCTCTATGAAATGTCTTTATTTCATCACATATGATTACTTGTTCCAGTAGCTAATCACCAATTATTTTAATTTTCATCTTCCTTTCCCATAAATGCAAATAATAAGACATGATCCTCTTCCCTTTCCAAGCCCAAGTTAGATTTTTCTTGATTTTGGTAACATTTAGAAGAATAATGACCAAGTTTGTTGCAAATATAATAACAAACATAATATTTTTTGTACTTTTGATATCTTGGACATTTCTTCCATTCTTCATTCTTGAGATTTGACCATCTTCATTATTTTTTGGATATCATTCACATTCATATAATTGGTCTCTTCCAAAAACATGATCACGACTACCAACATGACCCTGACCGAGACATTCCATTGATGTTACGAGCACTTGAATTATATTCAATTTTAGGATCTTTATTTTCATTATTTAGTGTAAGCTTTGATTGAAGAGCTTGCTCGATAGTATTCTTTTTTGTTTTTTTTTTTTTTTTTATTCTTTCTTTATTCATAACCCATTGAAAATCTCACAAGTTCATTAATAGTCATTGGCTCTAATTCTTTAACTTCCTCGATAGCTACTACAATGTGCTTAAACTTATCATTCATCGAATCTAAAATTTTTACAATCAGTCGAACATCTTCTAAATTTTCTCCATACCTCCGTACTTGATTGACGATGGTCAAGACTCTTTTGAAATAATCCTCCACATTTTATGATTCCTTCATCAAGAGTGCCTCAAACTCGGCTCGAAGAGTTTGAAGCTGAACCTTCTTCACCTTGTCAATGCCATTATAAGCGACTTCAAGTATTTCCCATGCTTGCTTAGAGCTGAATGCAACAACCACTTTTTCAAAGCACACTTCATCTAAGACTCCATAAATGAAAAAGAGAGCATTCTTGTCCTTCTTTCTATTTTCTCTCAACAAATACTTTTAGGCTATTGATAATGTTGCTACTTCTTGTGGCTCGACATATCCTTTTTCAACTATCTCCCAAATATCCTAGGAACCAAACAATGCCTTCATTCGGGGACTCCAATTCCTATAATTCTCATTTATATATAAAGAAGTTAGTGAGAAACTTGTGCGGGCAACAAAGAAGATAAACTCGATATTTTTCATTCATTCTTCAAATGACAAGGCTACATACCTATTTATACTAATACAGAGATTATTCTAAAAAATCATTCATATGCTAGCATAATCTAGAAAAGTCTACAATCAAATTTTCTAATTTTAGTGGATGTGAAATACAAAAATACACTTAAGTAAATATATTATTCTAAATATTTCTAATATATAATAATTTCGATTTAATTCAAAACAATAATTAGATCTTAATTGCAAAAAAGTCAAGTCGTCCAAGCAAACTGGTATTACTCCTCACCAAAACTCAATTAACAAAACTGAACTCGACGATCAATCGAGCAACTTCACCATGAATTTGCTCATCACTGCATGCATTTAATGATTATAAGTCAACAAATCTTCATTTTATAACAAGCCTCTTAATTAGGCCTTGCGGATGGTGAGTGATGCATTAAAAATCTGACACAGAGTTACACTACTAGATAAGTCATTATTAGCATCTGAAAGTTGCGGCAGATTTGCTGGCGATAAGCGGACATATGATAATTCGAATGAAAAAATACTTTAAAAACTGCAAACTTTGTCTAGAATAGCAATAGATTATTGATTGAATTTGTGTTTAGGAGCACAAAACATTTACTTGTTAGCATCGAACTAAGTGCGACGCAAATCTAATGAAAATTCAATGCAAAGACACTAATATACTCATTCTGCGCCCCTAAATTTCATTTTTTTCCTATCTGCGCTCTGTCGTCCTTCCGTCTGTTTGAATCTCTCCCTCTCCACTTTCTCTCTCCCCTTTCCATCTCCGTTGCGGCTCGCTCAAAACCATTGCCTTCCCGAAGGACAATTCGTGATACAGCTGTCATTAGGTACTAGCTCAATTGGGAAGGTACTAGCTTAAAGAAACCACCAAAACTGCGGCAATTCTCATCCTTCCGTTTCGCTCCAATCAAAAAATATTTAGGAATGTAATTCCATTTGTGCCTTTATCTCTGTCATTTAATTTTTTGTTTAGTTATGTAAATGTGGTATTTATGTAAAAGGTTGAAATATAGGCGTTAGGTATGTACGTACATAAGAATTGAGTGGTATGCATGAATATCTTCATAAAAATTGAAACGTAGGGGTTAACTATATAAATACAATATTGAGGTGTATGTATTTACCTATTAATAGAATTCAAGTTAGTTGATCTAAGTGAAGCAATATATGCATCGGATCTTTGTTCGAATTGATGGTGATACAGAAGGGGGAGTTATTACTAGAAAAATAGTGTTGGTTGGTTGAAGTGGAGGAATGTCACGATCGCGTTTGTTGTTCAAAATGATGGTTATACATTTGAGGATTTATTAGTAGAATTGAAGTTGGTTGGTTGAATTGAAGGGATGCATCAATCTGTCAAATGTTCAAAGTGAATGTGATATGGATGTTTTAATTAATGTTGGTTAGTTGAAGCAAATGAGTGCATCAGGTCTTGTTCAAAGTGATGTTGATGCCCTCATTATTGCCACCATTCCCGTGGCACATACTCCAGCACCTGATGGTGCCCCGTCTCCCGTGACATCCATTGCTTCCGAACGACTACTGCCACCAAGGGTATAATTACTATCATTGGGGGACTCGTAAGTTTTTTTTTTAAAATGTGTTATATTTATTCTTCCTGATATATTTTTCGGTAACTAATTTGTCTCTTAAATATATTTATTTCCCACAAGTTGTTCATCACATGCATCACAGAGATCAACAAGAGCAGGTATGAAAAAGACTGCAATAAAGCGAAAAATGGAACGAGTAAAATAGCACGTAGAAAAAAACACACCAGAGCGACACACAAATTTACGTGGTTCGACAAGTTTGTATAAGTCTACGGAGCTGCAGAGCATTTATTTATTCGAGAAATTACACCGTCGAACGCCTCAACGTTTACAAGAAAATCTCTATTTTCTTCTCTCCCTTCCTCTCTCTCTCTTTTTCCTCTCTCTCTCTTAGCTCTCAAGAGGACTTGGTTTGGCCTTGCTTAGCTTGGCTTTTCTTTAGACCAAAAGAAACTATTTATAGAAACCATAAGAGCGGTAGGTGGGAGGTAGGTGAGAAGTATGTCATGGACAAATAGTCCCACATCGGCTAGGTGTAGGGCCGAAAAACAGTATTTAAGTCTTGGGTTGCCCACACCCACAAGGGCTCTTTTGGGAGGTGACAAGTGGTATCAGAGCAGATTACTGTCTGTCAGGTGTGTAGACTCTCCATGGTCCAGTGGGACCCTCGATGGAGTCGATCCGTGACGAGAGCATCACTTGATTGGGTGGAGGAGAATGTCACGGACAAATAATCCCACATCGGCTAGGTGTAGGGCCGAAAAACAGTATTTTAAGTCCTAGGCTGCCCACCACCCACAAGAGCTCTTTTGGGAGGTGACAAGTAGGTGAGATGTGGTAGGCAAGCAGTATGTGGGTGTGGTAGATGAGCGGTATGTGAGATACTTAATTAATAAGTTAGTTAAATTCGGTGGACCAGATCTCCACATTACCCAACAATTCTCCCACTTGGAGACCGGGACACTGAATGCATCACCTACTAGCTGCATCATCTACTAGTTGTACCGACCTTTTCCTCAAACATGATATCCTCCACCTCTGCAACTTGAAGCCTCTATCTTCATGCCAGAAGACCAGCAGAAGTTGAGCACAACTTCAGTTTCTCACGAGTAACACCCTCAGTTGACATATCACTGTCAACGTAGTCTTGTACCTCCAAGCTCTTTTTTGGGTTACACTTGTATCTGCTTACAAATCTCACTGCATGAGCAATATTCTGCCACTGTTGAAAGTCTTTTTCAACAAGTCTAGCCTTGTACCTCTTATTGTCAGCAATCGCAGTCTTCACTACACCCGCTTGTTGTGCAAGGCCTTCTTCCTTGGTGGAAGTTCTGCCAACTCCCAAGTCTGATTCTCTGACAGGGAATTTGTTTCCTCCTTGGTCAGCTCTCAATTGCTAGAATTCTCATCTTGAAAGATTTCTTCATAACTCTATGGTTCCCCACCATTTATTTGTACAAAGTCCAGTTTTCCTATCTTTGGCGTTCTATCACTTTTCAGAAAATAGATCTTCTTCTACTTCCCCATAATGTACCTCTAACTCATGTGTTCACGCCTGAGTAAACCTGTAGTCACATATAGTGTGTAAGTTTTCTTACCCCGAGCCATTACTAATTCTCCTTTTGTAACATTCCAGGTGCTATCTGAGAACACCACTGAATGACCACCCTCATTGAGCTGCCCAACAGAGATGAGGTTTTTCTTCAACTCAGGAACATGTATGACCTTTTGCAAAGCTCATTTGCTCTTGTTAGGGAGTGAAATATCAACATCTCTCATCCCTATCACGTCTAGAGCTTTTCCATCAGCCAGATGTACCTTCCCAAAGTTACCTGCAACATAATTTCACATTAACTCTTGACGGGAAGATGTATGGAAGGAAGTCCTTTAATCTAGTATCAAATCATCAACATAACTATAAACTGCTAGAAATAGTGCATCATGTATTTTTTCAGTTACAACATTAGCGTCATCATTCTTCTTCTTCTTAGGATTCCTGGAGTTCCTTTTTATGTGGCCAGCTTTGCCACAATTCCAGCAGGTTGCCTACTGACTTGACTTTGATTTTGATATTCCACGGTTTGAGTTTTTGCCTTGTGATATTTCTATGGAATCAACAATCAGTGTCGAACTCGAACCCGAGGTCTCGCCAGAATCTTTTCTGCGCACCTCCTCAGTCAAAATCAAATCATGAATATCATCATATTTCAGTTTAGATTTACCTACATAACTGTTAACTGCATCCTCATGGCTTCCCAGTTATTTGACAATGATGCCAACAATATTTGCACATGTATCTAATCATCAAAATCAATTTCAACAAACGATAATTTATTTGTGATAGTGTTGAAATTATTTAGGTGTTAAACAACAGACGCACATTCCGTCATCTTAAAATTGAAAAACTTTTTCATCAGCTGCACCTTATTATTCACCGATGACTTTTCATACATACCTGATAAAGCCGCCATGAGATCTACAGTAGTCATCTCCTTGATGACGTTGTCGGCAACCAATCTCGACAGGATTAATCGTATAACCCCCTAGAATTTAACGATCCAACAGATTCTATTCTGCATCATCCATCTTTTCTGGTCGCTTTTCCAGTAGCGGAAGATGAAGTTTCTTCCCATAGAAGTAATCTTCTATCTGCAACCTCCAGTAAGCAAAATCTGCGTCTTTGAACTTCTCGATCTCCGATGTCATCACTTCGTTTGCGCCCATTGTTTCTTCCTTATATTCGAACCCAGAACTTTGATACCAGTTGTGAAAAAACGACTACAATAAAATGAAAAATGGAACAAGAAATTGTACACAGAAAAAATACCAAAGTGACACATAGATTTACGTGGTTCAGCAAATTTGCCTAAGTCCACGGAGCTACAGATGATCTATTTCTTCGAAGAATTATACTGTCAAACACCTTGACAATTATAAGAAAATCTCTATTTTTTTCTCTCATTTCCTCTCTCTCTCTTTTCCTCTTTTTCTCTTAGCTTTTAAGAGAATTTGGCTTGGTCTCGCTAAGCTTGACTTTCCTTTAAACCAAAAGAGACTATTTATAGAAACCATGAGAACGGTATGTGTGAGGTAGGTGAGTTGTAGATGGGATGTGGTAAGTGAGAGGTAGATGAGATGTGGTAGGTGGTGTCGGCACTATTTTTGGTGTGTGGTTTGCCCGTAAGAAGCTGTCGGTCATTGGAATCGAAATCCCGTTGCCCGCTTCGGAAGGACATTTAAAAATTTAATTTTGAAAAATATGGAGTCAAACTGACCCCATAATTTTCATAGTTTAGATGAAAGAGCACTTTACCTCAAATCATGTGAACACAAGAATTGAGGGTGAGGCTCGATCAAATAAACTAGAGAAAGTTATGACATCCGTTTGATCTANAAAAAAAGGCTTTAATGGGAAGCTCCTTATCTTCCCATTTCATACTGCTATTCCCAAAGTTTCTTATCATTTACACATACACATTTCTTCATAATTATTAACCACTTCCCGATTACCCAAAAAAGTTTGAATGTAAGTAATTTTATGAACAGCCATTCCGAAGTGTGTTTCTATAAACCAAACAAGGTACAGAAGATGAACAGCAGTCTATAGATAAATTCTAGTGTCCAACATAAATCAACCATTGAATTTACCATGTTTTTGTAATCCTCGTTCGTTCACATTCCTAACGATAAACAAGAACTAAAAACTTAACGAGGAAAAGTGAGGTTTCTAAAAACAAAAT
>JXCR01147286.1:237635-272492 GCA_002079205.1 Phalaenopsis hybrid cultivar
TTTGTTTTTAGTTTTGATTTTGGTTTTGTTTTGTTTTTTTTTTTTACATACAAGTGTTTTTTATGTAGTAAGTATGGTACAAGCATAAAAGAAAAGCAGTAGAAAAGTACAAGAAAGACTGTAAAACACTGTAAACCTGTAAAAGTATACCTACGAGTCTTCTCGTTCCACCACCTGCAACTCAAAATGCATGTCAGAGCATTTATGTATATAGAGCTGGAAANCTCTTTTGTGAGGATTTGAGAAAATGATGTGTTTGATATGAAGAATTAAAAATACAATATAAATTATGAATGAATATAAAGTTTAGACGAAAGTTCATATTGGCTCAATTTAGAATTAAGCCAATTTGTCCGAATTTGAATTACAGTATTCACGTAAAAAGCTATCAACAAGCCGCACCCCCCGTCGACCGTCTATCGGCAGTCCGCCGTCTCCGCCGACTGCTGGCCACCGCTGCAATTTGCCTCCCCCGCTAGCCACCGCCGCCTCTACCACAACCACCCACCATCCTCTGGCCAACCCACCCACCGCCAAGACTGAATAAAAAATATATTTTAAAAAGCATTATCTTCAATTAGTTTCAGACCAAACAAAAAAATACAAAGTCCTATGTTTATTTTACAATAAACCAAGTCACACGAAAGTATTTCAAATACATTGTAATCATAGTACTCTACAAATCTTTTACATTGAATTTCATTTTCAGCAAACCAAACAACCCCATAATCAATGTCATGTCAACTCTAGGATTGAAAAGGATCCTCAAAATTTGCTCAAAGTTAGAACATATGTAAGCAGGCTTCAAACTGGCTATCAGAAACCAAGTCAATTTTAAATGAGTTCAAAATCAATTTGTTTCTATTTTTTTATCGTGTTTAATGCACATACAAAAGCAAAAGTACATAAGACAAATATTTTTTTTTTAATTAAACGTTCTTTTAATTTAAATGACGCCTTTCAGAATCATTAAAATTAATCAAATTTTATATTCTAAATCATAATTATTTACCTTTTAAGTAATTTGAATTAGTTGAGATTAAATACTTAGTTATATTTTGCTAAGAGTTTTTTAATTTAATACTCCAGCAAAAAAAATTTAGCATAATATTAATTACATATGTTTTAAATATTTAAAATAGTGTTGCATGCATTTGAATACTTGAAAAATAAAAAGATAAATGACAGAAAAATATTAAATCATTTATAATATAATAATGAAGCAATGTATCATAATGATAATAAATTAAATTCATATTGCAAAATAAATTATAAGGTTTTGCACCAAAACACACAGTGTAGTAAATTAAAAATAAAAATGAAAAATGTTCTCCAATGAATTGCTCATCATTCCAAAATAATCCCATGGTATGATGGATAAGCTCCATATAAAGTTTAGATACAATACAACTCTAATTTACAAGTATGTCAATTTTACAAATTAAAATTATTATTGGTAAACTTCCAAGTCTTTGAATACATCATACATGCATAATATACATATAATACAATCATAAAATAAATTTTATGCTTTGAATTCTAATTTTTTAAATCCTATGTAAACTTTAGGGGTTTTCTGGCTACAATTAAGGTCCGTTTGGGGCGTAGTTTTTTTCAAGGCGCGGTAGGCCGCTACGCGTATTCGTCGTTTGGGGCGGAGTTTTGATCTCGGCGGCTACGCCGTTTAGCAAAACGCGGGCCACGGGGTCGACTTCGCAGCCCGCATTTCTTATATTTTTTACCCGCTTGCCCCTAGTTCCAACTGTGCGTTCATCTTCTGCATTTTCCTTTCCAGCGGAGCTTCAGCTTCCTATGCCCTACCCGTCGTGTTGAACACCATCTTCTTCCGATATCCCCTCTTATATATTTCTTGAGATATTTTGTTTCTCCCGGATTTGCACCGTAAGAATTTGGCTGTGGTTTTTTGGTTTGATGTTTTTATCTGGTGATGGTCCTCTAGTTTCATGTGGTGGATTTGTTTTGTGGTTTTCTTCTTTCGTGCTCCTGTTTTGCAAAACTTATGCTTAGAAAAGCATAATTTTCAATCACACACAATCTATGAAGTAAGACAATGAAATAGTTAGTCTCGGACAATTACTGTGAAAGCATATCATGCATAGCTACTGATACCCCAAAGAACATATAATGAGAAATTATTGTGAGAAAGGGCAACATGATACCCCAAAGGTCATATAATGAGAAATTATTGTGAGAAATGACAACAGATCATCTTTACCATCATTTTTATGCTCACTGTTAAGAAAAATATGTAGAATTTTATGTTTTGTTACAGAAATTTAGTAGTAATACCATTTGAAACATTCTTATGATAAGGAAAACATATTTTTCAATCACACACACTCTGAAGTGAGACAGAGAAATAGATAGCCTCAAACAATTACTGTGAAAGCATATCATGCATAGCTACTGATACTCTTTGGGTATATAATGAGAAATTATTGTAAGAAAACACAACAAATCATCTTTGTCATCATTTTTATGCTCACTGTTAGGAAACATATGTAGAATTTCATGTTTATTATTGAAATTCAATAGTAATACCACTTGGAGCGTTTTTTCTGACAAGAAAAGCATATTTTTCAATCATACGCATACTCTGAAGTGAGGCATGAAAACAGATAGCCTCAAAATATGACTATGAAAGCATATCATGCATAGCTACTGATATATATAATAAGAAAATATTGGGAGAAAAGGCAACATATCATATTTGTCATCATATTTATGTTACTGCTACGAAACATAAGTAGAATTTCATGCTTTGATACTGAAATTCAAGGCTAATACCACTTGGGGCAATCTTAAGACAATAAAAGCATATTTTTTAATCGCATACACACTCTGAAGTGAGATAAGAAAAAAGATATTCATAGACAATTACTGTGAAAGCATATCATACAAAACTATTGATAACCCTTGAGCATATGATGAGAAATTATAGTGAGAAAGAGCGATAGATCATCTTTTCCAACATTTTAATGCTCATTGTTAAGAAACATATGTAGAATTTCATGTTTTGTTACTAAAATTCAGTAGTAATACCACTTGAAGCATTCCTATGACAAGAAAAGCATATTTTTCAATCACACACACACTCTGAAGTGAGGAAGAGAAATAAATAGCCTCAAAATATGACCGTGAAAGCATATCATACATAGCTACTGCTACTACTTGGGGCATATAATGAGAAAATATTGAGAGAAAGAGCAACATATCATCTTTTTCATCATGTTTATGCTCACTGCCAGAAAACATATGTAGAATTTCATGTTTTGTTACTGAACTTCAGGACTAATACCACTTGGGTCACTCTTAGGACAAGGAAAGCATATTTTTCAATCACACACACAATCTATGAAGTGAGACAGTAAAATAGATAGCCTCAGACAATTATTGTGAAAACATATCATGCATGGCTACTAATACCCCTTAAGCATATAATGAAAAATTATTATGATAAAGGACAGCAGATCACCTTCGTCATCATTTTTATGCTCACTATTAGAAAACATATGAAAATATGGTATGTTTGAACATGCTCAACCAAACTTATTTTTTAAAATTTATTATTAGAAAAATATATTTTTCAATCACACGCACTCCGTAGTGAGGCAGTGAAATAGATAGCCTCAGAAAATTACTGTGAAAGCATATTATGCATAGCTCCTGATACCTTTTGGGGTAACATAATGAGAAAATATTGTAAATAAAGGCAACAGAGCTTCTTTTTTATGAGAAGAAAAGCATATTTTTCAATCACACATACTCTGAAGTGAGGCGATGAAATAGATAGCCTCAAAAAGCTACGTTGACAAGATATTATGCATAGCTACTAATACCCCTTAGGGCATATATATATTGTCAGAAAGGACAACAGAACATCATTATATTAATTGTAATCTTAATAGTTGTTTACCTTTTTGGTACTCTAGGTACTCGCTCTTAAGTAAGGTGTGTATCTAAACTTTTGCACTGTTCTGAATTAAATTTTTGTTTCTTAAGTTTTGAATATATAGCTATGACAGTTCTGTTATGAACAACATTACTAAATAGGAGCAAAATGATCATTTATTCAGAAATAGCTGTCACACAGTTATTTTCAAATAGCTGAAACAAACAGTCAGTCAGTTTCTCAGCTGATATGACAGTTATATTAGAAACAACATTAATAAACAGATGCAGAATGATCATTTGTTCAGAAACAGCTCTCACATAGTTGTTTTCAAACAGCTGAAACAAACAGTCAGTCAGTATCCCAGCTGCAGCTTCCCCGCAGCAGCTTCTTAGGGCAGCTAAGCTGCAGCTACCCCAAACAGACCCTTAGAGTTTAGTAAGCTCAATCAATTTAAAATTAGTAAATCCTATGAGTGTTAAATCTTGAAAATTATTTTGCACAACAGACGTTAAATCTAATTAAATCTTAATATATTGTTTGGTTGATAATTTAAAATTTTAAGAGTTAAATAGAGGGGTTAAATGTTTATACGAAATTTTGTTTTAAAAAATAATTAAAATAATAATTAATAATGATTTTTTATTAAAAATAATTACATTTAATTAAAAAGAAATAACTATTTCAATAATTAAACTAAATAACAATTAATCAAAGATAAAATTAAGAGCATTAAAAATTTAATAATGTTCTTATGATAATTAGACATAAAATAATTAACAAATGATTTATGTGCACAATTAATTAAAAAAATTAGTTTTTTAAACTTAAATATAATTTAATTTAATTCTTAGTTAAAAATAATTAATTTTTTTTAAGTTTTAATTACATAATTACACTTACAGGCATAATAAAAAGGATAAGTTATTAGAATAAATAGAAAAACCTATACTTCTCCTTGCACCTACCCTTTTAGGAAGTCATAATGGCAGTTTACTGAGGAAAGCCGTTAATGAGACCGATGATTTGTGAAGGAGAAAAGGTACTAGCAACGAAAGATCACTGGAGGAAGGCATCGACAAGACTGAGAGTGTGTGAAAGAGAAGAGGAGTTTTGAGTGGGGATTTTTTTTTGGGAAAGGTATCAACAGAATAAACAATGGACAAAGAAGAGGAGGAGTTCATGGCTTAGGCTTACTGGAAAAAGAGATGCAGCGGATTTAAGTTAAATATGTTGAACGGTGTGATTTAATAAAGTATGAATTTAAAGATAATTAGTGGTGAAATGGGATTTATTTACTATAGGCTTCAAAGTTGTATTTTTAATTCTGCTGAAGGATGTAAGCTAAATTTTCCTCAATTCCGACAATCAAACAGCCCATTAAAAATCAAAGATAATATAATTCTAGTAGAAATTAATGAACAGTTGACGTTATTTTATAAAATTAATAGTTTAGGAGTATAGATTGTTACAGTTTCGTGTTTATTTATCATTTGTTGGGTACCAAAATTTACAATTTATTTCTTGAGCTTAGTCTTATCCAAGCTGTTTTAAGAAAATAAAAAAGATGTAAATTTTTTTATCTCAGCAAGGCTCATTTAGCTCAATTCGATTGAGCCAAAACTAATGTGATCTTCTAACAAAACTCTCAACCCTAATCAAGTCGATTTTCTGCAGGACAACCAGCCTTGAAAATAAATACTAAACCCTGTAGCATGAATTCCCTACTAGCCTCTTGAAGAAAAGAAATCATGACAACACTGAAAGAAAAGTGAAATTAATAGGAAGCCAAGCACCTGTAATGGCAAGCAAGTTCAAGGCGAGCACCAGAGAGGCCATCCATGACGGTTCCGTTCCGCGGCTCGCTGGAAACCTGTGAGGATCTGCCATCGTCTTCTTGAACCCTAACAGTGTAGAGCTCGAGGACGTTGGCTGCGGTAACGACGACATTAGGTACGGGACCGATCCCCCTCTTCGCTGGCCACTCCGAATCGAGATCGACGGCCTGGATGGGCGGGATTTGAGCGGTTAACTCCGCTGGGGAGTGGGTAATGAATCCGGAGGCGCAGTTCTCGATACCTGTGGCCCAGTGCATAATCTTGAAGGCTGCGTAGCTCATTCTGGCTGGAAGTTTTAAGGTTTTCCCTAGGGTTTTGGAAAGAGATAGGTGTAGAAGAGTGGAAAGAAAGAGTAAGATCTGGATTGCCTGAGTTGTGGGATTTGCAAAGATCGAGTAGCCAGCGGGTGGGATGGTTGCCGTTAGGGCTAGAAGGAGCTGTGGCGGGAGAGTATGGGCTTTATCGCTAATAGCGAAATCAGAGCCAGGGACAGCTTGGTTTTGAGGTTTATCAAAAAGATACTTGAGCTAAATTTTGTGGGATTTTATGGGAAAAAAATTGCGCTAAGTCAATCATATTTAGAGATGTGTACGTAATATGATATACGGGTATTGTACGGGGGTTACAAGCATGTTATAACTTTCTTGTAACTTTCGTGTAACTCATCTGTAACCCGCGCTTTTATTTTATACATTGGGGTTACAAGATTACAGCGGGATTACACGGGAGGTACAACGGGGTTATAACCCCTTGTAATCTCTGTGTAACCCCCGTGTACCCTTTTACGTATGCTTGACGTACGCAATTTTTTCTAATTTTATGGTTTTAAAAATCGTTCGACTTGAATTTAACATCTATCTAGTTCAATCCATGCTCATAATCATTTTTGCAATGAACCGCGATTGAAATGTTCAAAGCTGCAATTGTTGGATAACAAATGAGCAGATCTGATTTTTGAACAGCGAGTCGATTCAAATAATATTCAATTTTAGTCATTTGATTTTGATGAGATGGCCAAAAATAAGTTATTAAACTAAAATAAGATAAAATATCATGTTTTAATATTTTTTATTCAAAATATCCAAAAATGATGTCTTAAATTAAAATTTTATTTGGTGAATCAATAAAAAATAATACTAATATATCATTATTATATTACTTAAATTATATTAAAATAATTAATATATTTATTATGTCATAAGGTTTAACCTCAATTGATCCATTCAACCTTGATTTTTTGTCTCTTTCAATTCGACTTTTGGTTTGGCTTTCACAACCTTCGTATTTACCCGCTTTCTTAACTCGCACTTTTCATCCATTGTAGATAAACTTTGAATTTTATTGATCTTAGAATAAATAATGTATAAAAAATTATTCAAGTCTTAATTGTGTTTCTTCTTTCTATTTCAAAATTAACTTTTAAAAATATCTACTAATTAACTTGTTAAAAATATAGCCCTTTCATATCAATCATATTGTTGAATACATATTTGTCCTGTGAAACATGCTCAATGATTAGAGCCGTAGAAATAAGAGAAGACAGAAAGAGAGAGACGGACAAGGAGAAAGAGAAAAAAAGAGTAAACACTGACTAGTCTCGTAAGAGCAAACTGTCATATTCTTGAATTCTGTTATCTATTTTATATATGGAAAATAAAGATTGAAAGAGAGAATGAGAGAGAATTTTCCTCATACAATATGGGTCCAGTAAGAGCTAAAATCCTAAAGGCCAAAAGGACAGAGACAAAAAGCCCTTGATACCTGATATGGACCCCCTATTTCTAGGAGATAGAAGTTTAAACATGCAAAATTACATGCTTGTGTCTGTTTTAATAGGAGCGCTACAGGATATTATTGCCTTTTTTTCATATTAAAGCCTATCGTGTGGCAGCTCCGTTTGGTTGTCTGTCAGACCTTTGGTGTCATGGGATCTCTTTAGGATCAGCATAAGCACATTTTTAATGTACGCATATCAAATAATTGTTAATATCTAATGTTTAAAAAAAAATATATATCCTTCTTAATCTGCAACATTATACCAACATAATTAACATACTTTTCATTTAGCCAAATATACCATAAATATTCACAATTGTGCAAACTTTAAGCCGCGGTGAAGTATTTGCATGATTTTTAATGCAATCCAAAAAATTAGATTTATAATTTAATTGTAATGGTATTGTTTGAATGTTTTAATATGCTTATATAAAAATATTAGTGACATGAATTGAGGATGGTCTTTGTAAAATTTTCTTACAAATAATTTTTTCTTAGAACTTTTGGTTGATTATAGACTTTTGAATAAGTAATTCAACCCCTTAGATGATCAAATTCAATAAACTGTTGCTCCAATTTTTATGTTGATATCCTTATGATGAATAATTAAATATCTTTAAATAAAAATATTAGATAGCATGAGTTAATTAGAGAAGGTGTGCAGACTATTTTCATAAAAATGTTTTGTTAATGGCAGACTTTTGAACAAGCCTTTCATCCATGTAATAAGTTTACTAAATTTTTTTGANTTTTTTTTCTTACAATTAATTTTTGTTAGAATTTTTGGTTGATTATAGACTTTTGAATAAGTAATTCAACCCCTTAGACGATCAAATTCAATAAACTGTGTAATTTTTTGCTCCAATTTTTATGTTGATATCCTTATGATGAATAATTAAATATATTTAAATAAAAATATTAGATAGCATGAATTAATTAGAGAAGGTGTGCAAATTACTTTCATAAAATGTTTTGTTAATGGCAGACTTTTGAACAAGCCTTTCATCCATGTAATAAGTTTACTAAATTTTTTTGAGGATTTTTGGTTCACTTTGTAGAACCTCAATCGAGCATGCGCACTTAATAGCTTTTTAAGAGAGGATTACATGGCACTCTTTCTGAAGAAAACTATGATGATTGATGGTTTAATTATGGGTTATCGTAGTAATTACCAAATTTTGAATATTATAAAATTTAGATTCACACTATCGAGAAAGATACTTGACAAAATGTTATCCATAAGAGGAGGGAGAAACGTTACGTTTCACACATATGAGTAAAGGAATATTTGCTAAAAAAACACACACACTTCTTTTTGTGCTTATCGGAATCGTCCTCCACACATAAGTGCAATGTGTGTAATATTTCTTCCTAAACGAGACTTAGTTTTTGCTCTTTATATCAATTTTTTTAGACAACAACATTCTAATATACATGAATAATAAGAATAGAACTAGTCAGACTTACCTGCTCAATTGGCTTCCCCGGCAACATTGGTTATATAATTTCTTCAGAGTGTTGTTGTACAATCATATTGAGGTTATTATTGCCTACCTTTATTGAGGTTGTTGTTGTATTCCTGTATTTAGAATGTTGTTGTCTGCTGGTTGTTGTTGTCTGCTCATTATTTAAGTTATTGTTGTCTTCGTAATGTTATTTTATACTGATATTAAGGTTATTATTGTCTATTCTTGTTGAGGTTATTGTTGCCTTTAGGTTTTTGTTTTTCATAAATGGGATAATTAATACCCGCAATGAATAAGATTTTAGTCTTCCATTGGAAGAAGTATTGGCCGTGTTGCCTTTTTTAGGTAGACATGATCTTTAGCTTGATATTAATGATATTAATTATGCCAATAGCATCGAGAGAGTAGAACAATCTTATTGGAAGATATAGATGCTGATTTTGGTGCTATTAAAATGAACTGTAGTCGACATATATATTTCATTCTTTTTAGAACCTTCACAGAGAAAGATGATTTAATAGAAGTCGAGGAGAATTTGAAGGCCATAAGAGATCCCAAAGAATTTATGGTGATGCTATCGCACAATGTGGTGAACTCATGTAGATCCAATAAATTTCTATATTACTTTAAGATAAGATTCCTTATGCATGTATATGCTCAATAAAGTTCATGATGTTGATACTTAACAAACTCTTGATCTTCATGTAAAAGTGTTGATGTCTTATAACTTGANCGATTGATGGTTTAATTATGGGTTATCGGAGTAATTACCAAATTATGAATATTATAAAATTTAGATTCACACTATCGAGAAAGATACTTGACAAATGTTATCCTTAAGAGGAGGGAGAAACATTGTGTTTCACACATATGAGTAAAGGAATATTTGCTAAAAAAAACACACACTTCTTTCTGTGCTTATCAGAATCGTTCTCCACACATACGTGCAACGTGTGTAATATTTCTTCCTAAAGGAGACTTAGTTTTTGCTCTTTATATCATTTTTTTAGACAACACCATTCTAATATACATGAATAATAAGAATAGATCTAGTCAGACTTACCTGCTCAATTGCCTTCCCCATCAACATTGGTTATATAATTTCTTCATACTGTTGTTGTACAGCCATATTGAGTTTATTATTGCCTACTTTTATTGAGGTTGTTGTCGTATTCCTATATTTAGAATGTTGTTGTCTTCTGGTTGTTGTTACCTGCTCATTATTTAAGTTATTGTTGTCTTCATATTGTTACTTTATACTCATACTAAGGGTATTATTGCCTATTTTTTTTAGGTTATTGTTGCCTTTAGGTTGTTGTTTTTTAAATGGGATAAATAATACCCACAATGAATATGATTTTAGTTTTCCATTGGAAGAAGTATTGGTCATGTTGTCTTATTTAGGTATACATGATCTTTAGGTTGATATTAATGATATTAATGATGCCAATAGCTTTGAGAAAGTAGAACAATCTTATTGGAAGATATAGATGATGATTTTGGTGCTATTAAAAAGAACTGTAGTCGATATATATATTTCATTCTTTTTATAAACTTCACAGAGAAAGAGATGTTTTGATAGAAGTCGAGGAGAATTTGAAGGCCATAAGAGATCCCAAAGAATTTATGGTGAAGATATTGCATAGTGTGGTGAACTCATGTAGATCCAATAAATTTATGTATTACTTCAAGATAAGATTCCTTTTGCATGTATAAGCTCGATAAAGTTCATGATGTTGATACTTAGCAAACTCTTGATCTTCATATAAAAGTGTTGATGTCTTATAACTTGACTCCATAGAAGTCATAATAATTATAAGTCTGGTTAGAAATTCAATATATTGTACTTGAGATATCGTCCCCTCAGTGAAGTATAATGATATCAAATTTTTCGAAAGTTTATGCCTTTTAAGTTTTTAAATAAATATTTAACTTCTTGAATAAGTAAAATCCTACAATCAAAGTTAGCAAATTATCTTTGTATGAAGAAATATTATGTATCTTTTGAAGCTTTTGCCTTATAAAAATTTTAATATATTATAAATTATGCAGCTTAAATTTTATGAGATTTTGTAAGTGTACCTACACTGTTTGAAGCTTGTAGCTTTCTGATATTTTTTGAATGTAACTGTATCTTATGAGACTTATAGACTTTTTAAAATTTTGTTTATCAGAAATATTTTCAACCACTTGTTTTATAGAGTCTTTCAAATAAGGAACCTATCCACTAATAACTTCCCATTGGTGATATCTATCGACTTGACTTCCAGGGGTATAAATGGAGAATTGGTCTACCATTTCCCATTAATGGATATGTCTAGTAAGGATTATGTCCACTACTATTTTTCTCTCGATAATACCTCATATGTGTGACTTCTAAGAGTATAAGTGGAGGCTAAGTCTATCACTTACACTCAATTGATCTTTCTAGTGAAAATTGTGTCCACTACTAAATTCCAACAATACTGCCTCACGAGCATGTCTTCCAGGGGTATAGGTGGAGACTGTGTCTACCACTTTCATTCCACTGCTAGCTTCATATCACGACTACCATATGAGCATTTCTTCCAGGAGAGATTGTGCATGTCGCCGGACCTCAAAAGATCTTTATTGTGACGATTGTATCTAGTACCAACTTCCAATCAAGACTAATACATATGTGTGTCTTCTAGAGGTAGAAGTAGAGACCGACCTACCACTTACTCTTAAGGTAACTTTTTAATGAGGGTCATGTACACTACTATCTTTTCATCAATCCTACCTCATTGGTGTGTCTTTTATGGGTATAAATGGAGAGTATGTTAGTCACTTGCCCACAAGAGATCTTCTAGTGAGAATCATGTGAATTACTCATTTTTCATTGAGACTATCTCATATGCTTCTCTTCTAGAAGTATAACTAGAGACAATGTAAACCACTAAGAAAGTTATATTTATCTCAAGTTATTAGTCATAGTGTTACTCGACTATATTAACTCGTATAAAAGAGGTCGAAGAAATCCCTTGAAGATCTTAGACTATCTAAAGTTATTTGTCGGAGCACGACCCAATAACATTAACATTGGTGGAAGATGCCATGACTAATACACAAATAGGAGCATTTGATCCGTTCAAATGAATCAGTTTACAAATCTGTCAAATCGATTGCAACAGAAATCCAAAATCAAATTAAAAAAAAAAACAAAGCAAAATTTTGTGAAACTGGATCAAGCAAACTGACGATTCACTTTCAATGGATCGATTATGAATAAACGAAAATTAAATTAATTTTTAAAGTTTAATTATGAATATATATTTTGATTTGCATGTTTTAATTGTATAATATTAATTTGATTTCATGAATCCTCCATTTATTTTAATCAAATGTTACATATAAGATAATCTTTGGTTTTTTTTTTCAAGAAATTAAAATATAGGATACATATCATCGCTTAATTCCCATGTATTTACATTTCTAACACACTTCATTTTTTTATTAATGTTAGATTACCTACTCATGGAAATGTGTATTCCATTTTTTAAAAGATAAAATGGTGGTATTTTTAATGAGATATGAAAGCATTGGGTGGCATAAATGTAAAAAGTAGAGTTGAGGTGTTAGATATATAAATACATGGGAATTGGGCGGTATGTATGTAAATATCCCTAAATATAATTGTCGGCACTATTTTTGGTGTGGAGTTTGCCCGTAAGAAGCTGTCGGTCATCGGAATTGAAATCTCGTNGAGAGATAAGGAATGAGTCTTATGAGAGTGCGAAGATTTATAAAGAAAAGATGAAAATGTGGCATGATCGGAAGATTCTTACTAAAAATTTTCAGCCAGGGCAACAAGTTTTGCTATATAATGCAAGGTTAAGATTTCCAGAGTCAGGGCTACAAGTTTTGCTATATAATGCAAGGTTAAGATTATTTCCAGGCAAACTTAAGTCTAGGTGGATGGTCCCATTTGTTGTGATGAAATTTTATCCTTACGGAGCTGTGGATATTAAAGATCCTAATTCTGAGAAAATTTTTAAAGTGAATGGACATAGAATAAAACCTAATTATATAGGGGATCAGCATAAATATAATGATGGCATGATGTTGGGTCAACCAGAATGAGCACTGGTTACTTCGGGCTGATGACGTAAAACTAAGCACTTTGTGGGAGGCAACCCATAGTTATTAGTGTGTTTTTGCATTGATTGTTGTTTTGAGTCTGATTAAGAAATTTTGGATAGTATTTTTGAGTTTATTATGTGCTAGTAATGATTTTTAGACTTTATTTAGTGACTTAGACATTTTAGAATAAGAATTTGGATGTTAAGTTGACTGAAGCAAAAATGTGCACTGGCGCTTAAGCGCCAGATCGGACGCTTAAGCATGTTAGTTTAATCACATATGCAAATTTTGATTTCTAGAAGGTGTAACTGCAATTTAGTTGGAATAAACATGTCTTGGCAGTTTCTAGTCATGCCTAGAAGTTATAAGGGGGAGTTAGGCCGATAAATAGAAGGGGCCTGTGAAGGAATTTCACCCCGAATTATTTTTAGCCCTAAAAGTCTAAGAAAGAGAGAGATTTAGAGAAATGTCTTCATGTGAGATGGATTTGAAGAATAAGGAAGAAGCCATGAAGAAGAAGTTCATTAGTCAAAGTGCACAGGAGATGTATAACAGATTCTTAGCCATTAGTATTGAAGGAATATCAGAAAAGATCAACAAGATGGAGAATACTATATCTGTATTAGAAACTAAGGTACTTGAATTGTACGCTCATCTAGAACATATTGGATGGCAATTTAGGATGCAATTCAACCATACCAGTTATGTAGAGGAAGCGGATAAGGAAATGTTCCGTAAGAAAAAGTGGATCGAAGATGATAGTATTAGAGCTCGTCACCTCCGTCCATTTTATCAACTCTATATTCCTAGAGAGACTACTGAAAGACAAGAATTTGTTTCTTCTAATGAAGAGTGGCATTAAGTTAAGTATTAGGAATTGTGTGTTTGGAGTCATGTTTTTTAAGTGTGTTAGTGTTTATGTCT
This sequence comes from Phalaenopsis hybrid cultivar, assembly GCA_002079205.1. Classification (NCBI taxonomy): domain Eukaryota; kingdom Viridiplantae; phylum Streptophyta; class Magnoliopsida; order Asparagales; family Orchidaceae; genus Phalaenopsis; species Phalaenopsis hybrid cultivar. Next base: position 251,654 of record JXCR01147286.1, read on the forward strand.
TGTGTTTAGTTTTTGTGTTACTTATGTGTTTAATTGTAAAATGTGTGTTAAGTGTTTTGTACTTAGGAAAATTTTCTCATCCAAGACTATTGGGAGAGAAAGCTAAGTGTTAAATGTGTTTGTACTTGTTTTTGAATGAATATAAGTTTATTTTTGTGAAAATTTGTGTTATTTTTAGCCTCAAATTGAATTAAATATTATGAAAAATTTTGAGAGGGAAGGGAGTTATAAGATATAAAAATAGTCATTTAAGTGTTATGAGACCATTTAGGGGTGGTTTACTTAGGCTAATAGTGCATTTTACTTAAAATTAAAAATTTTGAAAATTATGCATTGGCGCCTAAGCGCCACATCTTGCGCTTAAGCGCGAGCCAACCTGAGAGGCAGGCGCCTAAGCGCCACTTACCCGCGCTTAAGCGGTTAGTGGCGCTTAGGCACCGGTTCACGAAAATAGTTAGCGAACGGTTAAAAGTGAATTTTAAGTCTAAAAATACCATTTTTAACACCTCCTATCATCTTCCCCAACTGAAGTTCACGATTTTGATGGCCAGGGCAAGTGGAATTTGAAGATTTCTTGGTGGAATCGAGTGAGATTTGCTAGATCCAAGTTCCTTAAGGTAAGAGCTTTGCTTCTATGCAGAAAATTTTGATTTTCACCATATATTTTAAGCACATTTGGAAGATTTCGAAAATTTACTATTCATGGTGAAAAGTGAAAGATTTTCACTATATATTTTGAGCACATTTGGAAGATTTCAAAAATTTACTATTCATGGTGAAAAGTGAAGAAACTATGGCAATTGCTTGGGAAGTTTAGTTAGTGCTTTCAAAGTTTAGTTTAGTGATTTAAACTGGATTTTTAATGTTGTTTTTGGAATTTATCAAATTTGTAGAATGACACAAATAATGAAAAGGATTAGAGGAAAGAGCCCATTTGATTCGAGTAAATTTGTCAGTTCAAAAGCTCAGGATCGATATAGTGACGCTCTATATTCACGAAAATTGATTCAGGAGCGATGTTTCAAGAGTCCATGTGGAGAGGTAGAAGACCTGATAGTCCGCCGACAGTGGGAACAATTTTGTTGTTTCTCAGCTGTCGCGGTGATTTCTGTTGTAAGGGAGTTTTATGCAAATCTCCCAGAGGCTGGGGACGATCGAGTTATGGTTCGAGGGAAGTTTGTACCTTTTACTTCAAAGGTAATCAACTTATTTTACCATTTACCACCTGAGACTTTATGTTTTTATGCGAATTATAGTCCTACTGAAGCAGAGTTTGACGAGATTATTTCATATTTGACTATTGGGAGAGGACTTTGGAAGATTACCAATAAGAGGAGAGTAAATTTTCCAACAACAAAGTTATGTGCACCTTCAAAGGCCTGTCACTACTTCATTTCTACTCGTCTGCTTCTGACCAATCATCTCAGTGAAGTGACCAGAGAGAGCAACGTTGAATTATTGTATTTTGGAGGGAAAGCCCATCAACATAGGGGCTTTGATCTATCACACTATCATCAGTTCAGCTGCTGCAGTTACTACTGCAGATATGGGATTTGTTTCCTTTATATTTTCATTATGCGAGTAGGCTGGAGTGAAGTATGATAGTTGGGAGGAAGCTATGTTACCTCAAAAGCCCATTACAAAGGTGAATATGAAGACTTATTCTAAGCATTTGATTTTTGGTTGGAGAGGAGGACTTTCCAGAAGTTATGGATTAGAGATGACTACTGCATCTACCTCTACTGCATCTTCATCTCGACCATCTACTTCACGTGCTTCTACATCTAGAAGTGATACCAAGACTCAGGATGAGTTATTGCAAAACATGATGGACAATATCAATTTTACCGCTGATAAGGTACAAAATTTAGAGCGTTTTACAGATCAAACTAATAGTTATAATTGAAGGGAGTGTGATTATGAAGAGAAATTCCACTCATCTTTGGAGAGCCTGATTAGAGGTGAACCAGGAGTGCAATTTCCTCCATATCCCTGATATCCTGATTATGTGCCTGCAAAAAAATGGTACACCTGTGATTCTAAGGATGAAGAGTAGAGCTGAGAGATTCATTTTATGATTGTAATATGATGTGAACTATGTGGTTTGAGCTTGCTACATTTGCATCTATGTGTTTTTTTGGACTATGTTGTGTTTTAGATGTTTATGTTTTATTATTATGATATTTATGGTAGTCAATATTTTATTTTTAAATTTTAGGGTAATAGCTATTCTTTTGTGTTTAGTACTGTGATTTAGTTAGTTTAGAACTTAACTTAATTTCATATCTGTTATAAAGTAGAAATCTTGCTAGCTTAGATCTTAAACTTGAAATTTAGAAACTGGTGCCCTATATTTTTCTTTTATCATGTTAGTGTGTTGTTTGCTTTTATACCCAATGTTTAGAAGTTTATTGAAACTCTACATGTTAAACTAAAATAAAATATAGAAAATTTGATGAAAAATTAATTTTTCTCTTGTCTATAGTTTTATACTTGTATAATTAGGATGTTAAAATTCCTGTTAGCATGTTATTTTTAAATTTTCATTCCTGCTTATATATATCTAATGCTAAACTGTTTAATCTGTTAAAAATGTAAGTTTGGTGGGGGGATGAAAAACATCTTCAAATTTGGATTTTTATTTGTTCTCAAATGTACTACAAATGAATTTGAATTTTAAAAGAAAAATTGATTATACATATGAAGTTATATTAGGGAAGTAAAATTTGATTTTAGAAATGAGGAAGAAAATTTAGTTAAAATTTTAAGTAAATAAGAAAAACTTTAAGTTAAAAATTTTTAGTGTAGAAAATGATTAGTAGAAGTGACTATCTTTAGTAAGAAAAATTATATTTTTGAAAAATTTAGATAATTTAGACTTTTATTTTTAAAAATGATTAATATAAGTGGTTATCTTTAGTAAGAAAAATTGTATTTTTGAAAAATTTAGATAATTTAGACTTTTATTTTTATACTTAAATCTTTAGTAAGAAAAATTATATTTTTAAAAATTTTAGATAATTTAGACTTTTATTTTTAATACTTAAATTTCTTTTAATAAAAGATTTTTAATACTATTATTATATCTATAAGTAAAAGTTTTAAATCAAGACTTTACTTTAGGAAAGGAGAAGTGAAATTTAAAATCATTAAAGGCATATCCAGATATATTAATCCTTGCCTGAAAAAGAAAAAGAAAAAGAAAAAGAAAAAAAAGAAGAAAAGAAATTTTAGGGAGGAGAAGCTTGAGGATTAGTGTCTAATCAAAAATTGGTTTTCATTTGATCTTTTTAAAGTATAAGACTTCATAAAATCTTAACCTTATAAATATAATATAGTAAGTAAAATTATTTTTAATAAAAAATTTTAAGTGGATAAAATAAGGAAACTAAAATTTAAATTTAGAGAACTTACAATATTTCTGAATTAGATAGAAACTCAAATTTTCATAGTTCTTAACATTAAATATTTTCAAACTTGAAATTGGTCTCATTTACTAATTTTTTTTTCTAAATTGGACTACTATATTTCTAAATCTAAATTTTAGTAACTCCTAAAGAAACTCATATACATATCATACATATTTGGATTTTCAAGTTTGAAGTGTCACTTGAGGAAAAGTAACATTTTAAGTTTGGGAGATTTTGATACACATAAAAAATATAGTGTTTTTAGACACATTTTTATACCTATTTTAGAGATATTGAGCTTTAATGAAAGGTATTTTTGTGTTATTCTTGCGGATACAAGTAAAAATGGAAAAAATGCTTAAGGGAGTGAAAAAGGATCAAATTTGGAGCAAAAATGTGAAAAATTATGCAAAAGAGTTTTGGCGCCTAAGCGCCAGTTAAATAGAGAAGGTCGCGCCTAAACGCCGAGACCCTGTGCTTAAGCACCAGTGGGAGTTACTAGACGAGTGAAATCGTTTTTCACAAATTTCAAAGAGCTTTTTGAGGCACACTTTGGCTTAATAGGTGGTTGTAACCACCATGGATGAAAATTATCATGAAAGGATGCGTCTCTTTGGAAATGAATCGATCAAGATACATTTTGTATAGATCCTAAGGCACCTCTTAAAAAACTATAAAAGAAAGAAGAGAGGACTTAGAAAAGAGTCTTGAAAATATTGGCAAGTTTTGAAAGTTCTTTTCTGAGGGAGTTTGGAGAGATTTTCAGGAACTTTTTATTTACTTTATCCTTTTTGTTATTTTATTTTGAGTGATTGTAAAAGAGAAGTGATTCAAAGGAATTTCAAAAATTTGGTGGAGGACTTGAGATAAGTTGTAATATTTTTTTTTAGACTTTTTTTGGTTTTAATCAAGACTTGTTGTTGGTTTAACAATGATTTCTTCTTTCAAACTAAAGTGTGGTTTTGTTTTCTCCATGGATTCTGAGTAGTTTTCTTTATCTTTCCTCCTAAAATGATAAGTAATTAAATTTTGGATGGAAGTTATGGAGAGTATTGATCATTAATGTTGGAAGAAGTTGTGATGATTTAAATCCATGCACTTCATNGGCAAGTTTTAAAAGTTCTTCTCTAAGGAGTTAGTTCAGAAAGATCTTTAGGAACTACTATTTTTTAACTTTATCCTTTTTGTTATTTTATTTTGAGTGATTGTAAAAAAGAAGAGATTCATAGGAGCTTCAAGAGTTTGGTGGAGGACTTGAGATAAGTTCTTACCTTTTCTTACACTACTTTTGGTTTTAATCAAAACTTATTGTTGGTTTGACAATGATTTCTTCTTTTAAACTAAAGTATGGTTTTATTTTCTCCATGGATTCTGAGTAGTNATTGACAAATCTAGATGTTAAAATTTGTTGTGAGAACATGTAAGGACCGGGCTGGTATTTTCTCTATCAACAATTGGAAAGAATGACATGACGTTGTACGAATGAGAATGTAGTTCATATGATTGAGTGCAAATAAATAAGAAAATATTCATTGATGGGTGTAGAGTCAGAGGACTTTAAAGTGTGTAAATAAATAGGAAAATAATCTTTGAAGGGTGTAGAGTTAGAGGACTTTAAAGTGACAGGTTGTTCATATGATTGAGTGCAATAAATAGGGAAATATTCATTGAAGGGTGTAGAGTTAGAGGACTTTAAAGTGACAGGTTAAGAAATAGTCATTGATGGGTGTAGAGTTAGAGGACTTTAAAGTGACAGGTTAAAGCCCCCAACTTGGTTTAGAAATAATTTTTGAAGGGTGTAGAGTTAGAGGACTTTAAAGTGATAGGTTAAAGCCCCCAACTTGGTTTATTGTTTAGGTTCTGATACGAGATGTTAGCCCCAGTGGGAGGGAATTGAGGTAACTCTAGAGTGAGAGGGGTGTAGAGTTAGAGGACTTTAAAGTGACAGGTTAAAGCCCCTAACTTGGTTTATTGTTTTGTTTTTGATACGAGATGTTAGCCCTCAGGTGGAGGGAATCGAGGGAACTCTAGAGTGAGTGCTAGTATCTTCCAATGAGAGAATGTTAGCCCCCAGGTGGAGGGAATCGAGGTAACTCTAGAGTGAGAGCTAGTATCTTCCCTGTAATGACAAGTTAAAGCCCCCAACTTGGTTTATTGTTTTAGGTTCTGATATGAGATGTTAGCCCCCAGGTGGAGGGAATCGAGGGAACTCTAGAGTGAGACCTAGTATCTTCCCTGCCTAGCGGGTCTTCAGAACTATTCAAACTTTAAATTAGCCAATGTTCGTTATAGCATCTCTAGTATGGGTAAAGAATATTATTGCTCCTATTTGACACAACACAATCTGTATACTTCCACAACAGAATTTCTATACTTATTACTGATTCATGATAAGAAGAAAGATATTTTCAAACACAATTTGCATACTTTCACAACAGAATTCTTATACTTATTACTGATTCATGATAAGAAGAAAGATATTTTCATATTAAAACTTTTCTTCTACAAAAACTTTAGTTATCTTTTTAAATTGTTATGTTTCGTTAAAATATCAAAAATACCAAAATATACTTTCACAACAGAATTCCTATACTTATTACTGATTCATGATAAGAAGAAAGATATTTTCAAACACAATTTGCATACTTTCACAACAGAATTCTTATACTTATTACTGATTCATGATAAGAAGAAAGATATTTTCATATTAAAACTTTTCTTCTACAAAAAACTTTAGTTATCTTTTTACTATTTTGTTAAAATATCAAAAATACCAAAAATATTTTAATTTTAAATTCCTGTAAAAAAAATTTTTAATTTAAGTAATTATCTTTTTAAAAATAGAAAACTTTCTAATAAGTGCATATTCCATAATCTTCTTTGGGTTTGATATTCATGTCTTAATAAAAATGTCCTATATTACTTGATAACGCTATGTATACTTGCGTAGTATCTCAGCAGAAGTATATGTAAATTAAAAAGTTAAATTCTTTTTTTCTTCAAAATCAATTTTTTGGTTCTGTTGCAAAATATAGGAAATATAAGTGAAAAAAACCATCAGAATAATTGCTATAATGTGCATAAGCATTAAGTCGGGATCAAGTTTTTGGCGTCGTTGTTGGGGATTAAAATCTTCAAGTTGTGGTGTCAACTTCATAAATCCTGACATATATTAAATATCGAGATCAGCAGATAAAATAGATATAGCATCAGAATCATGTATACTAGCTATTCTTTTTGGATATTCCCTTTCAGAGGGTCATTGAAATTATTAGTATTCATTTCTTCAATTAATGAATATGATTCATTGAATAGTTTTGACATTAATGATCCACCAGCAGCAACGTCAATTATTGATCTATGAGATCCAAGCAACCTATTGCGAAAATTTGGAATTATTAAACAATCTGGAAACATATGGTGTGGATACTTTCTATGGAGATCTTTAAATCTTTCCCATGCTTCATAAATTGATTCCTCATCAAAATGTCAAAAGATGTGATATCATTTCTAAGCTTAGCAGTTTTTAAATGTAGTAAATATTTAGATAAGAATTTTTGTGAAAAATTTCCCCATGTTCTGAAAGATCCAGGTGTTAATGAGTTTAACCACAACTTAGCTTTATCCCTCAATGAAAAAAGAAAAAGTCTAAGTCTGACGGCATCATTTAAATGTAGCATATAGTTCTAAAAAATTAACAAAGTGTAAATTAGGATTTTTAGTAGGTGTTCCTCCAAGCTGATTATTTTGTACCATTTGGATAATATTAGGTTTAAGTTCAAATGAATTGGCACTACAACCGGCTTTTGTATAGTCAAATGAATTTCATCTATTGTAGGATTTGCATATTTTCTTACAGGTCTTTAATGATGTTCATTTTCATTTCCAATATTGTTTAAATGGCAAGCCATTTTCCTAAATTGATCTTTCTCTTTTTGCTGTTATTAAAATTTTCCAACATTTCTTTCTAACTCAGAGTCATAATGTACTAAATTTTTAAATCTTACACTATGCATAAACTGAATAAAGCAAGTAATTAAAAATAATCAAGCACACTAAAATAAAAAAATGTTCAAATTAAACTACAAGAACTCTGTTTATATATATATATATATATATATATATATNAGCAAAAAACATGACACAAGATTTGTATAAGAAAATATCTAAGAAGTTCACCCCACCCAACGACACCAAAAACTTGAAGCAGACATATTTATAATAAATATGCAATATAATCCTAACAAAAATAAAAATAATTTATTTTTAAAAAATCATTTTAAACTGTCAAATCTCTTTTAATATTAACGCAATTAAATGTATTGTTCAAGTAATAAAGGGCTCTAATGGATTCCTAGATATCGATACCACAAGGACGTTTGAAAATTCTAAAGTAAATTATGGAAATTATTTTATAATAAAAACAATAAAAATAAAGGTAAAGTGCAAAGTTTGAAAATTGACTACTGATCACGACTGTTTATATGCAACAGTTTAACTATGTCTTTGATGATCTTTTCACTTATGTTTCCTTACTTTGCAACATAACCAAAAACTTGATCCTGGAGAAAATATGAATTTAACTTTTTAATCTACATATATATTTGGATACTACGCAAGTATATGTATCGTTATCAAGTAGTATAGGACTTTTTGATTAAGCCCCAAATATCGAACCTAAAGGGAAAATTATCAATATGTACTATTAAATAACAAACTTTCTATTTTAAAAAGACAATTACGTAAACTATAGATATTTTTGTAGTAAGTAAAAATTCTAATCTTTTTGGCATTTTGGATATTTTGACAAAACAATAAAAACTTCTAATAATAACTTGAGTTTATGTAAAGAAAAGCACTGAATATGAAAATATTTTTTTCCTCATCATGAATCAGTAATAAGTATAGGAATTCTATTGTGGAAGTATGAAAATTGTATTGTGTCAAATAGGAACAATAATATTCGTTACCCTTGCTAGAGATGTTATAAAGAAATTGGGTAATTTAAATTTTGAATAGTTCTGAAGACCGGGTAAGCAAGGAAGATACTAGCTCTCACTCTAGAAATCCCTCGATTCCCTGCACCTTGGGGCTAACATCATATATTAGAACCTAGAAAAATAAACCATGTTTGGGGCTTTAACATGTCACTTTAAATTCCTCTAACTCTACACCCTTCAAAGATTATTTTCTAATTTCTTTGCACTAAATAATGTGAATTACATTCTCATTCATACAACCTCATGTGATTCTTTCTAATTGTTGTCTGAGACAATACCAGCCCGGTTCTTACATCTTCTCATAACAAATTTTAACATCTAGATATGCCAAAACAAGAAGTAAATGAAGTGCATGGATTTAAATCATCACAACTTCTTCCAAATTTAAAGATCAATACTCTCCACAGCCTCCATCCAACACTTTAATTAAATATCATTTTAAGGAGAAAGATAAAGAGAACTACTCTGAATCCATGAAGAAAACAAACCGCACTTTAGTTTGAAAGTAGAAATCATTGTTAAACCAACAAGAAGTCTCGATTAAAACCAAAAGTAGTTTAAAAACAAAAGAAAAAAAAACTTATCTTAAATCCTCCACAAAACTCTTGAAGTTCCTTTGAATCTCTTCTTTTTTACAACACTCTTACTCTCTAAATAAAATTAAAAATAAAAAGGATAAAGTAAATTTATGGTGCCTGAAAACCTCTCCAAAACTATCTCTAAACCTTCTCAGAAATCCCCCTTTCCAGGACTTTGAAGCACACTTCAAAAAGTCTCAACCTCCTTCTTTATAAATCTCCAACAGGTGCCTTGATAACTCTTCAAAATTTGACCAAATTCAATATATTTTCCAAAGGATGCCTACTTTCACAAGTCTTCTAACCATATTATAAATCTCCAATAGGTGCCTCAAATATCCCTTCAAAATTTGGCAAATTGAAGTAAATCATCACATAACTGCCTCTGGCACTTAAGCTTGGGGCCCTTGGTGCTTAGGTGCGGCCTTCTTTTTTTCACCAGCGTATAAGCACCAGATCTAGCGCTTAGGCACCAAAACACTTTAGCACAATTTTCACATTTTTGCTCCAAATTTGATCATTTTTCACTTCTTTTAGCATTTTTCACCTTTTTACTTGTACGTTAAAGAAAAACACACAAATACCTTGCACTAAAGCGCAATATCTCAAAAAATAGGTATAAAAATGTGTCTAAAAAAATTATATATTTTTGGTGTATCAAAATTCCCCAAACTTAAAATGTTACTTGTCCTCAAGTGACACTTCAATCTTTATAAATAATTATGATATGTATATGAGTTTTTTTAGGAGTTACTAAAATTTAGATTTAGAAATATATTAGTCTAATTTAGAAAAAGAATTTAGTAAATGAGACCAACTTAAAGTTTAGAAATTTTTAATGTTAAGAAATATGAAAATATGAGTTCTTATCTAATTCAGAAATAATGTAGATTTTTCAAATTTAGAATTTAGTTCTTTTATTATCTCCACTTAAAAATTTTTATTATAAATAATCTTACTTACCATATTATATCTCCAAGCTTAAGAGTTTCTCAAGCCTTATACTTTAAAAGTTCAAATGTGGAACTAATTTTTGATTAGGCACTAATCCTCAAGCTTCTTCTCCCTTACTTTTATTTTTCATGCAAGGATTACTATATCTTGATAGGCCTTTAATGGTTTTGAATTCCACTTCTCCTTTCTTAAAGCAAAGTTTTGATATTTAAGTATTAAAAATAAAAGACTTACATTTCTAAATTTTTCAAAAATATAATTTTTCTTACTAAAGATAGTTACACTATACTTAGCCTTTTCTACACTACAAATTTTTAACTGAAAGTTTTTTTTCATTACTCGGAATTTTAATTAAATTTTCTTACTCATTTCTATAATCAAATTTTACTTCCCTAATATAACTTCATATACGTGATCATTTGTTTTTTCAAATCAAATTTACTTGTATCACATATGAGAACAAATAAAATTCAAGTTTGAAAAAATTTTTCACCCCCCCCAAACTTAAATTTTCAACAAGATTAAACATTTTAGGAGCAGATATATATATATAAGGAAGAATGAAAATTGAAATAACATGCTTATATAAATTTTTATACCCTAATTATACAAGTATAAAACTAAAAGGAGTAAAATTAACTTTTGATCACTTTTCTATCATTTTCATTTCAATTCAACATGTAGAGATTCAATAGACTTCTAAGTACTGCGTGCAAACATAAAAACAAACTAACATACTAACTTTGATTTCCAGTCTCAACATAAGAACAAACACACTAAAAAGATACAAGAAAAATACAGGGTAGCAATTTTTTGAAATTGAAATTTAAAACTAAAGTTAGTAAGATTTTCAACTTTTTCACAAGACATAGAAATAAGTTCAATCCTAAATAAAAAAAACACAATAATTAACACACAACAATAATCACTACCCTAGAATTTAAAACAAAATACTAACAAAACTCAACATCACTATAACAATTAAACAAAATAAAAGTCTCACACATCACAAGGTCTACACAGGTACACAAATGCAAATGTAGCAAGTCCTTACCACATAGTCCATCACATATTATGAACATAAAAAAAAATAACTCACTCCTCCTCATCATCATCAGAATCACCATTATTCCAGATATTTGCAGACTCATAGTTAGGTTATCTAAGATATGGAGGAAATTGCACTCCTTGGTTACCTCTGGCGAGGTTTTCCAAAAATGAATGACATTTCTCTACATAATCACTTTTCCTTTTATTATACCCATCAATATGATCTGCAAAGCTTTATAAATTTTGTACCTTATTTGCGGTGTAATAGATATTTTCCATCATCCTTTACAATAATTGATTTTGAGTTTCCGTAGAGTCACCTCTAGATGTAGAAGCTCGTGAGGTAGATGGTCTAGATGTAGAATCAGCAGATGTTGCATTTCCATAACTCCGTGAAAATCTTGTCCAGCCAAAAATAGAATGCTCAAAATATGATTTCACATTCACACTTGTAATTGGCTTCAGAGGCAATAGTACTTCCTCCCAGCGATCATATCTCACTCCAACCTGCTCACATGAAGAAAAGATTAAGTAAGCAAATCCCAAACTTGCAGTAGTAGCGGTAGTGGCATAAATGATGATAGCCTGATAGATCAAAGCTCCAATATTGATGAGCTTGCCTTCTTGAATACAATAGTTCAATGTTGCTCTCTCTCTGGTAGCTTCGCTGAGACGATTTGTTGGTAATAGACAGGCTGAAATAAAATAGTGCCATGTCGTTGAAGGTGCACTTAACTTTGACGTTGAAAAGTTGACTCTCTCTCATTTGTAATTTTCTAGAGCCCTCTTCCAACAGTCAAATAGGAGATAATTTCATCTTGTTCCATCTCAGTCGGACTTTAGTTCACATAAAAAGACAAAGTATCAGGTGGTAGATAGTAAAACATATTAATTATCTCTTGTGAAAAAGGTACCAATTTTGCTCTAACCATGACTCAATCATCTTCAACCTCAGAAAGGTTAGCATAAAACTCCCTAACTATAGAAATAAAAGCTATAGTAGAAAAACAGCAGAGTCATTCCCATTGTCGATGAACGATCAGTTCTTCTATGGATCCACCTGGATTCTTGAAATATTGCTCTTGGATAAGTTTTCAAGATTTCAGAGCATCACTATACCTACCTTAAGCTTTCGAATCAAAGGGGCTTTTTCCTTTGCTCCTCTTCATTCTTGGTGCTATTCTACAAATTTTATAAAATTCCTTATTAACTTCAAAAATTACATCTAATCTACTAAACTTAACTCTTTTAAGCATAAACTATACTTTCTATTCAATTTCCATAGATTTTTCCTCATTTTTCACCATGAATAGTGATTTTTGGGTTCTTCCAAATGTACTCAAAATACATGATGAAAATCCAAAATTTTTACGTACAAGTGAAGCAATTACCTTAAGAAATCCAAATCTAGCAAGTTTTTCTCAATTCTACCAAGAAATCTTCACAAAATGACTTTCCCTAGACTTCTAAATTGCTAACTCGAGAGGTTGAAGGTGACGGTGAGAGTAAAAAAGGTGATTTTTGGGGTTATTTTTCACTTTTAACCATTCGCAAATCAATTTTTGTGAACCAGTGCTTAAGCGCGGATAAGTGGTGCTTAGGCACCTGCCTCTCGGGTTACATCGCAATTAAGCGCGAGAATGTGGTGCTTAAGTGCCAATGCACTATTTTGAATATTTTTTAAACTTAAGCAAACTGCACTATAAGCCTTAGTATACCACCCCTAAATGGTCTCATAACACTTAAATGACTATTTTTTTCTCCCTTAACTCTCATCTCTCTCAAAATTCTCCAATGTAACTCATTCTATTTGAGTCTAAATAATACTAAATTTTCATACAAACAAACACTTATATTCATTTACGAACTAGTACAAGTACATATAACACTTAATTCTCACTCCAAATAGTCTCGGACGAGAAAATCTTCTAAATAAAAATACTTAACAAACTAACATAAACTTCAAAAACAGTATTTAGCACTTAACACATTAAACAATGAATCATAAACAAACTTTAACACTGAACTTAATTCCATTCTTCATTTATTGGGATAAATTCCAATCTTTCATTAGTCTCTCCTTGAGCAATCGTAATATAAAGCTGATAGAATGAATGGTGGTGACGAGTTGTGATACTATCTACTTCAATCCATTTCTGCTTTAGATACATCTCATTATTCGCTCCTCTATATAACTAGTATGGCTGAACTGTATTTTCAATTGCCATCCAATATGCTCTAGATGTGCTTGAATCTCAATTACCTTTGTCTGAAGTAAAGCCATGTTAGTCTCAATTTTGTTGATCTTTTTTTATATTTCTTCAATACTAACGGCTAAGAAACCATTATACATTTCTTGTGCACTTTCACAAATGAATCTCTTCCTCATGGTCTCTTCCTTCTTCTACAAATCCATCTCCCATGAAGACACCTTCTCAAAATCTCTCTCTCTCAGACTTTTAGGGATAAAAATGATCTAAGGTGAAATTCCTTCACAAAACCCTTCTATTTATAGGCCTAACTGCCTCTAGTAACTCCTAGACACGTCCTAAAACTGCCTTGGCATGTTTTAATCAACCCATTAGCAGTTAAACATTCTAGAATCTGAATTTCACACATGGTTCTTAACTCCGATGCTTAAGCACCGAATATTGGCGCTTAAGCGCCAATGCTCAATTTTGCACCAATCAACATAACGTCTAAATTCACATTTTATCATGTATAGATCACTAAATAAAGTTATAAAATCAATACTAACACATAATAGACTCAAAAATACTACACTAAATTTTCTTAATCTCACACAAACAACATTCAAAGCAAAACACACTGATAACTATGGGTTGACTCCCAAATGCGCTTGGTTTAACATCGTCAGCCGACGTAACCCAACATCATTCATTTGTTAAATTTATGGTGATCCCCTACAAAATAAGGTTTCAGTCTATGACCGTTCACTTTAAATTCTTTCTCAGTTTTAGGATCTTTAATATCCACAGCTCCACAAGGATAAACTTTTATCACGACAAATTGGCCCATCCACATGGACTTAGATTTGCTGGAAATAAACTTAACATTGCATTATATAGCAATACTTGTTGCCCTGACTGAAAATTTTAGTAAGAATCCTTTGATCATGCCACATCTTCATCTTTTCTTTATAAATCTTAGCACTCTCATAAGATTCATTCCTTATCTCTTCAAGCTCATTTAATTGCTATAATCTTTTCTCACCAGCATATTTTAAATTATAATTGAAATCTTTAATCGCCCAATATGCTTTACGCTCAAGTTCAACCTGTAAGTGACAAGTTTTCCCAAATATTAGCCTATATGAGGACATTCCTATAGGAGTTTTGTATGCAGTCCTATAAGCCCACAAAGCATAGTCAACCGAGCAATCCATTTTTGTTGAATTTACAGGTTTTTCTATAATTCTTTTAATTTCCCCATTAGATAAATCAGCCAAACCACTTGTTTGAGGATGATAAGTAGTGGCAATTCTATGGTTTATATGATATTTCTTTAATAACTTCTCCATTTTGTCATTTATGAATTGACTTCCCCCATCAGTTATGATAACTCTCAGCATCCCAAATCTACAAAAAATATTTGTTTTCAAAAATTTTGTAAAACTTTGAGCATCATATTGAAGTAAAACAACAGCTTCTATCCATTTGGATACATAGTCCACTGTGAATAGTGTATATAAATTTCTGAAAGATGGTATAAATGGTCCAATGAAATCTAATCCCAAACATTAAATATTTCAACTTCTAGCATATAATTGAGGGGCATCTCATTTCTTCTAGAAATAATGCCTGCTCGTTGACATCTATCACAAGTTTTAATATAAGCATTAACATATCTAAAGATAGTAGACAAATAGGATCCAGATTGTAAAATTTTATATGTTATTTTATCAACACCAAAATGTCCCCCAAAATCAGAATTATGAAATTTTTGGATAATTTCATAAGTTTCTTCTAATGGTACACATCTTCAAATAATAAGATCCTTTCCTTATTTATATAAAAATGAGTTATCCCAAAAATAAGTCTTAGCTTTAGAAATAAATTTCCTCTTCTGTTGGCATGTCATTCCATAGGATATAATATCACTAACAAGAAAGTTCACAATGTTGGTATACCACAGAACATGCCACTCATTAATATTGAACAGTTTTTCATCTAGAAAATGTTCATTAATTTTTTTTTCAAAATATAGTGGTTTTTCTAACTCATGCCTGAACAAATGATCAGCAATTTGATTTTTAGTTCTCTTCCTATCTACCATTTTAAAGTCAAATTCTTTCAAAAGAAGAATCCATCTTATAAGTCTAAGTTTAGCATCCTTCTTTTTCATTAAGTACTTAATAGCAGAATGATCTATTTACACTACGCAATGAGTCCCAATTTAATATGATCTAAATTTATCAAATGCATATACTATTGTTAATAACTCTTTTTCTATGGTTGTATAATTAATTTGAGTTTCTTTAAGAGTTCTACTAGCATAGTAAATTACTTTATAAATTTTTTCATATCTTTGTCCTAAAACAGTTCCAATAGCATAATCACTAGCATCACACATCAGTTCAAAAGTTTTTCCCCAATCTGGTGAAGCTATAGTTGGTGCAGTGACTAATTTTTCTTTTAATAACTCAAAATCTTTTAGGCACTCTTCATCAAATTTGAAAATTATACCTTTCTCCAGTAAATGGCATAAAGACTTTGCAATTTTTCAAAAGCCTTTAATATATCGCATGTAGAATCCAGCATGTCCTAAAAAACTCCTAATTTCCCTTACATTTTTGTTGGATAAGGTAAATTAGAGATCACTTAAATTTTAGAAGGATCTAGTTCCATACCATTTTCTGATATTTTATGTCCTAATACAATTCCTCCTGCTACTATAAACTGACATTTTTCCCAATTAAGGACTAAATTTGTTTCTTCACAGCGCTTAATAACTTTTGATAAATGTTCCGAACATGAGTGAAATGACTGAATAATCATCCATAAATACATCAATCCCTTTTTCAATTAAATCACAAAAATATGTCATCATACATCTTTAAAATGTAGCAGGGGCATTACGTAAACCAAAGGCCATTCTTCTAAAAGCAATTGTACCATACAGACTAGTAAAATTTTTTATCTCTTGATCCTCAGGAGTTATTTGTATTTGGTGATCAGCTGGTCTATCCAACAAATGTACCATACGGACTGTGAATCAGTATATACATTTAGAAAATAAAAGTATTTATGTCTAGCTAGTCTATTCAGCATTTGATCTAGAAAGAGTAGTGGAAAATGATCTTTCCTAGTGGGAAGATTTAATTTTCTATAATCAATGCATATTCGTCACCCTGTGACTTGTCTAGTAGATATTAATTCATTATGTTCATTCACAGTCACAGTTACTCCTTTCTTAGGAATGCAGTGAATTGGACTAACCCATGCACTATCTAAAATAGGATAGATAATTCCAGCATCTAACCACTTTAAGATTTCTTTCTTAACAACTTATTCCATAATAGGAGTCAATATCCTTTGAGGATTACCTCTGGGTTTACAGTTCTCTTCCATATGAATTCTATGCATACAAATTGAAGGACTGATTCCTTTAATATCAGCAAGTGTCAAACCAAAGGCTTTCTTAAAATTTTTCAAAATTTTCACCAATCTTTCTTCTTCTTCCATCATTAACTTTGAGGAAATTATAAGTGGTAAAGTAGAGGAATCACCTAAAAAGGTATATTTTAATGGATAGGAAGTAACTTCAACTCAAGTTCTGTAGGTTTTTCTATTGATGGATAAAATGATTTATCTTTTTCTATTGTGTCCAAAATTTCAAAACTTTCTCGAACATAGTTTGAATCTTCCTTAAAAAGATCTTCACATCGATCTAATTCCTCTTCTTGCTCGTGTTCCCAATCTCTTACTTTAGATTTTTTCTCATAATTAGTTTTGAAATGACATTCATTTAGATATCTGGTCGGCACTATTTTTGTTTAGGGGTTGCCCGTTGGAAGCTGTCGGCCTCGGAATCAAACTCTCGTCGCTCACTTTGGAAGGACATTTAATTTACATATGTATATAGTTTTAGAAAATATGAAATCAAATTGGCCCCATATTTTACATAATTTAAATGAAAGAGCACTATGCCTCAAATCGTGTATTTATTCTGAAGGGCAAACACAAGACTTGAGGATGAGGCTCGATCAAACAAAATAAGAAAATATATCACATCCATTTAGTCTACGAAACTATTTTATTTGCCTAAAAGTTCCTCTATTTAATATGAAGAATTAAATAGGATTTATTTTAAGCTGGGTTCAGAAAAGCTTTCTATAAGGGCAAACCCCTATAGTTAATTACATCTTAGATAACTGAAGTCACCTAAGAAAAATCTCGATAGAAATTAGAAATATTATATTCAAGGAGTTCAAGAGGATAGGACTTTTCAACAAAATTGAACAAAGAGGTGTGAAATGGGAATGGCTCAAATTTGAAACATTTAATTGTAGAATCCTAAGGAGGAATAACTAAGGGATGTCATAGATCCAGAGGAAAACCTTGTTGACTTCCCAAGTTATCCTATGATTTGACTTCAATTTGGAGGAGAAATATTTAGGTGTTTCATGCTGCCATTTTTTTTTTTTTTTTTTGGGCTTACATTTGTGTGAAATGATCACACAAATAGCCTAAAAGATATGAGGATTAGGTCGTGACGAATGACAACCTTAGAATCTGAAGACGAGTTAAGGCTTATATTACACAACATGGTTGTACAAAGGCCTAAAGATGAGTTGAGGATTTATGTTGCACTAGACAGATGATCACGAAATCCTATGGCTTATTATTTAATTCTAAGGAAGGAAGGGTCTAGCTGATGAAGACATGTTTTACTGTTGAAGATGGTCGGGCTGCTCACCATGCTAGCTCCAGGCTCCTTGTCGTGACAAGTTTAAGTTTTCTAATGTGTCAAGTTATGATGTCAAATCAGATGTCCTTATGATTGTAGTTCTTTAAATTTTATGAGGCATGTTAAAGTTGATTAGAGCGACATCGGTTAGGATCCTACGGTTCCCTTGTTCTGGTACCACTCTTTTCTATTGGATTCAATTAGTCCAAATGAATTTACTAAACTCAACTAAATGAGTTCCATACTTCCATTTAGACAGTAGGAAGCCTCGTTAGCAATTGTAGATTACCTCCTTTGAGGGATTCCAGATCATCTGATAGAGACGTCTTATTGTAGTTGTAATTGTTGTATTGTGATATTTGTGATTAAGTTTTGAGTTGTCTTATATTTTGAATGTTGTGGCGATGAAATTTATTTTGGTTAATTTTAGTTTTGGTTTTGGTTTTAGGTTTTACGACTATCCTAGCAATTTTGGTTTTGATGGAGGGTGACATCGCTGTTTAACATGTAGGTTTGTGTTTTTTTTCATACATGTGTCGGCACTATTTTTGGTGTGGGGTTTGTCCGTAAGAAGCTGTCGGTCATCGGAATTGAAATCCCGTTGCCCGCTTCGAAAGGACGTTTTAAAAAACTTTAGTTTTGAAAAAGATGAAGTCAAACTGACCTCACAATTTTCATAGTTTAAATGAAAGAGCGCTTTACCTCAAATCTTGTATCTATCCCGAAGGATGTAATTGAGGGTGAGGCTCGATCAAATAAACTAAAGAAATTTATGACATCCATTTGGTCTGCGAAACCAATGTATTGGCCAACAAGTTCTCCTAGTTAATATAAGAAATTAAATAGGGTTTATATTATGCTGGGTTCGGGAAAAGCTTCCTATAAGGCAAAGTATAGTTAATTACATCTTAGGTAACAAAAGTTACCTAAGAATACTCTCGATAAAAGTCAAGACCAATAGTTAATTACATCTTAGGTAACAAAAGTTACCTAAGAATACTCTCGATAAAAGTCAAGAAATTATCTTCAAGGAGTTCAAATGGTAAGGATATTTCAAAGATACCGGACTAAGAAGTGTGAAAGGGGATTGGTTCAAATTTTGAACATTTTATTTTGGAGTCCAAAGGAGGAAACACTAGAGGATGCCACAGATCCGAAGGAGAACTTCGGTGACTTCCTAAGCTATCCTATTATTTGGCTTTGATTTAGGAGAAATCATTTAGATGTTTAATCCTGCAATTTTTATTTATTAGGATTTACATTTGTGTGAAGCAATCAACACAAATAACCTTGAAGATGTGANCCATGACGAATGACAACCTCAGAATCCTAAGGCAAGTTTAGGGCTTAGATTGTACAACAGGGTTGTACAAATGCCTAAAAGATGTGTTTGAGGATTTATGTTGCACTAGGAAAACGAACTCGAGTTCCTATGGCTTTATTGTTTAAAGCTAAGGAAGGAATGCATTGTTGTAGATATTCTCTTGTTGTTGAAGATGGTCGGGCTGCCCACCATGTAAGCTCCAAGCTCCTCGTTGTAGCAGAGTTCANACGTGTTGTTGTAGATCCTCTTGTTGTTGAAGATGGCCGGGCTGCCCACCATGTAAGCTCCAAGCTTCTCGTTGTAGCAGAGCTCAAGTTTTCTAGGTCATTTGGTTATAATGTCAAATCAGGTGACCCTATGGTTAAAGTTCTTTAGAGTTCAAGGTTTCTAGGTCATTTGGTTATAATGTCAAATCAGATGACCCTATAGTTAAAGTTCTTTAAATATTTTTTTATTATGGGCATATTGAAGTTGATTATAGCGACACCGGTCAAGATCCCACGGTGTTATTATGGGCATATTAAAGTTGATTAAAGCGACACCGGTCAAGATCCCACGGTTCCGTCGTATTATGGGCATATTAAAGTTGATTAAAGCGACACCGGTCAAGATCCCACGGTTCCGTCTATCTTGGTCATTTGGTTATAATGTCAAATCAGGTGACCCTATAGTTAAAGTTCTTTAAATTTTATTATGACATTTGGTTATAATGTCAAATCAGATGACCCTATGGTTAAAGTTCTTTAAATTTTTATTATGCTAGGTTATTTGGTTATAATGTCAAATCAGGTGACCCTATGGTTAAAGTTCTTTAAATTTTATTATGGGCACATTAAAGTTGATTAAAGCGACACCGGTCAAGATCCCACGGTTCCATCGTCCCGGCACCACTAAGTCTATTGGAATCACTTAGTCCAAATGAACTTACTAAACTCAACTTAATGAGTTCCATAATTAATTATAATATCAAATCAGGTGACCCTATGGTTAAAGTTCTTTAAATTTTATTATGGGCATATAAAGTTGATTAAAGCCAAGTGACCCTATGGTTAAAGTTCTTTAAATTTTATTATGGGCATATTAAAGTTGATTAAAGCGAGATAACCCTATGGTTAAAGTTCTTTAAATTTTTATTATGGGCATATTAAAGTTGATTAAAGCGACATCGGTCAAGATCTCATGGTTCCATCGTCCCGGCACCACTATTTTCTATTGGAATCACTTAGTCCGTGTCCCTATGGTTAAAGTTCTTTAAATTTTATTATGGGCATATTAAAGTTGATTAAAGCGACACCGCACTATGGTTAAAGTTCTTTAAATTTTTATTATGGGCATATTAAAGTTGATTATAGCGACACCGGCCATATAATTAAAGTTCTTTTAAATTTTTATTATGGGCATATTAAAGTTGATTAAAGCGACACCGGTCATTTCCACGGTTTCGTCGTCCCGGCACCACTATTTTCTATTGGAATCACTTAGTTCAAATGAATTTNGACTCATCAAGTTAAGAGATGCTCCACGATCCACTAAAACTCTGGACAACACAAACTTGCCGATGTTGACGGAGATATAAAGTGGTCTGTTGTGATC